>JACGAQ010001002.1:0-76773 GCA_014119065.1 Orius insidiosus
TTTTGAAAAATAAGTAACTTTTATTTAGGTTTTTGGTCTTGGGAATAAAACTTATGAGCATTTCAACGAAGTCGGAATTTACGTTGATAACGACTCGAAGAACTCGGTGCGACCAGAGTTTATGAACTTGGACTTGGGGATGATGATGCAAAGTAAGTTTTCACTCATTCGAAATTTATTTTATCTTTGTTTTAAGCATTGAAGATGATTTCATCACATGGAAAGACAAGTTTTGGCCAACGGTTTGCGATTATTTCGGAATCGAAGGTGCAGGAGAAGACGTTTCCGTTCGTCACAAAGCTTACTGAGCACATCGAAATATTCCTGATAGAATTTACACTGGTGAAGTCGCCAGGATTCATTCCTTATCCAATCAAAGACCGTAAGTTTATTTTTGTTCGACCAGATAATTTTTTAAAATTTTTTATTTTAGTCCTTTTGACATTAAAAACCCATATTTGGCTGCTGTCAAAGTTAACCGTGAACTTCACAAAGGAGGTGATCGATCATGCATGCACATCGAATTCGATATTGAAGGCTCTAAAATGAGATACGACACAGGTTTTAAATTTTAAATAATATGTAGCAATTTTAATTTTTTTGTTTTCAGGTGACCATTTGGCAGTTTACCCAGTCAACAATGCTGATCTTGTCAACAAAATTGGGGAGCTGCTTAATGTCAATCTTGATATTGTTTTTACTTTAACTAACACTGACGGTAAAAAAAGAAAAATCTTATTTTGATGTGATTAAAATTTTATTTTAGAGGATTCGAGCAAAAACATCCCTTTCCATGCCCGTGTTCATATAGGACTGCTTTGACACATTACGTCGACATAACATCAAATCCTCGTACTCATATTCTAAAAGAACTTGCTGAATATGCTTCTGATCCTAAAGTAATTTATTATAAGTTATTTTAAAATTTAATTGTTATTTCAGGAAGCTGAAATGCTTAATCGATGGCTATACGTCCTGCTGAGGGAAACAACTTTACAGCAAGTGGATCAACCAAGATAATCGCAATATCGTTCATATTTTAGAAGACTTACCCTCAGTCAAGCCTAAACTCGATCATTTGTGTGAACTTCTTCCAAGACTTCAATGTCGTTACTATTCGATTTCATCTTCCTCTAAGCTTTATCCGACAAGCGTCCACATCACTGCTGTTAAAGTTGAGTACGATACTCCAACCGGTCGTAAAATAAAGGTGTGGCAACAACCTGGCTTTCTGAAAAAGTCCCAACTGATCCTAATGCACTACCTGTTGTCCCTATATTCGTGAGAAAATCTCAATTTAAGTAAGTAAATTTTAAGAAATAAGTTTTTCATTGATTTTTATTAGATTGCCCACGAGATCTCAAACTCCTATAATCATGGTTGGTCCTGGTACAGGATTCGTCCCTTCAGAGGTTTCATCCAAGAACGTGACTTGGCCAAACAAAAGGAAAACCTGTAGGAGAGACCATCCTATATTTTGGATGCAGGAAAAAAAGCGAAGACTACATCTATGAAGAAGAACTTGAAGATATGTTCAAAAAGGAAACTTGAAAGTTCATGTTGCGTTTTCGCGTGACCAAAAAGAAAAAATTTATGTGACGCATCTTCTTGCCCAAAATGCCGACGAAATATGGAACGTAATCGGCGAAAATAACGGACACGTTTATGTCTGCGGGTATTTGAAATTTCACTTAATTTTTTGTTGATTTTCATTCTTTTATTCAGGGATGCGAGATCGATGGCCCGTGACGTCCACAACATACTACTTAAAGTCGTCCAGGAAAAAGGAAAGATGACTGAAAGTGAAGCTCAAGCATACATTAAAAAAATGGAAGCTCAAAAAAGATATTCAGCCGACGTATGGAGTTAATTGTGCCTTACAAAAGAGCTATTTTTACGCTTTTTCTATTACAAAACATGACATCTATTTTTGTACATAAATTTGACTTGGCATTCCAAACGTTGATCTTAGGAATGTGATAAAGAAAATATAAAAAGTTTATATTATTTTGTTTTACAGTATAAACTAAGTTAAGATTACTGGAATTTCCCTCAGAAAAAATTCAAAATTCAAAATTTTGTTGTTATTATTTTCCAGAGTTATTTTTGTTTTTGATCGTTGTTACCATTTTTTTTGTTTAGTTTGGCTGGAATTTATGATTTTGTTTTATCTGTGACATATTTTATGAAAAGATGTGGAAGATGCCTGATAATAATTATGGAGTTAAGGTTTTTGGATATTTTATTATTTAACTTCCTTCACCCTCTGGATTATTCGGTTTTGAGTGGAGTTAAAAAAAATTTTTTTTTGAAAATATAATCTTTAATTAGTTTTTATAAAGTTTTATTGATGATGCTGATTATGAAAGAACGAGAATTTCGTATTCGTGGAATCTTTCTTCTTGGCCGTTGTATGGAACATAAAGGCATCCATGGCTAGGATGGACCTAAAAAAAAGTAAAATTATTACTTTTTACTTATAAAACTTGTCAATGTACCTTTCCAGGTGTCATGGTCCCTTCAAGCATTGTGCGACCCATGTAGAGCCCCTCGCCATCTCGAGTGTGTCCAATCCTGATCGCTTCTGGTGGACGTCTCCACCACTAGCGTACTTCCATGCGACATGAGCGCTACATAAGACCTCATAATCGCTTTTACTGATTTCTTCTCCACTGTATGACACAAAAGCGCATCCGTGGTTCGGTGTCACTTTCGCCGGGAAAGATCACCATCGTGGTACGACCTTCCGACATAAATTGGTCCACCATCCTTGTCCATTCCCGCATGGACTGCATCCGGAGGTACCGCTCCTCCATAACAAGGTGCCCATTGAAACGTCCCAATACAAGTTGATGGTGGTATCCAATTATATCCTTACAAAAAAAAATTTAATATAATCTTATCGTGAAATTTATCATTCTAGAAAGCAAAATTGGCCAAAAAAATTTTGTCAGCTTTTTCAAACGAGCCTTATGTGAAGTGTACCACACCCTCCAGATAAGATAAGTCAAAACAAATTGTACCATTATCATAAATCAATAATTAATTATTTAACTTTTTTGACAGACATTGCCAATTTTGGACGCTACATCAGAAACCTCTGACTAAACTAAATAAACACAAAACTTAATTACTATCATATGAATCATATTTTGTCTAACAAATGACTCAATCTTTCAGAGGAAATGTTAAAAAACAGACGTGAGTGTTAAAATATAGAATAAGGCCGTTATTCATATTCATAGATGATAATTTGACAAAGCCAGGCCTTATTTACACTAGAACACAAGACCTTCAACTTCTAAAAATAAGAAAATGAAATAGGTGTAATAAATATTAATTTCTCCTTAATACTCAAAAGTCTTTTGTTTGTATAAAAAATATTTTATTCTTAAGGACAGTGCATAATCTACTTCTATTTCTAGAGACTTGTCTTTCATCGATGAAATTCAAAAATAAATTTTTGAGAAAGGAATAAAATTGATCAAAAATAGAAGAATTTAATTGCAATAAATATCATTAATGAAACAGTAAAACCCTTATGGATTTAACCACTTCAAGGACGTCGGTATTCGGCACATTTGGAATGTGGGGGGGAAAAATTTTGTGTGAAAAATCTCACTCACCTGCCATGCTTCTCTTATGAGTGTTGAATATGTACTGACTCAATGAGGAGGGATGGAACACGTATTTGTCATATTTATCGCCTTTTTATCACCAAAGCGAATAACGTTAAGCAAACACTTGCAATTGAAATAAACGAAAGATTCTTCCGAACATAGGCTACAAAAATTTTTAGTTTTTTAAATAAAATTTTTATTGATTTAAAAAAATGGACAGTGGTACATAATTCAAAATTATGATAAAACTAGGATTTCATATTCAAAAAATTTGTTTTCACTCCCATTGTAGGGGACGTAGAGGCATCCGTGGCTTGGATGAACCTAAAAAAAATGTCAATACCTTTTTTTTTAAGTTTAAAATTATTTACTTTTCCTGGAGTCATGGTTCCATCAAGCATGGTGCGTCCGACGTAGAGACCCTCACCATCACGAGTATGTCCTACTCTGATCGCCTCTGGAGGAACTTGGCCGCCCCTTGCCTCTTTCCAGGCGACATGGCTGCTGCAAAGTACTTCGTAATCATATTTCTGAATTTCCTCTCCGCTGAAAGAAACATAAGCGTGGCCCTGTCTTGGTGTCACTTTGGCAGGGAGCAGGTCCCCTTCGTGGTAAGCGCGCCCGACATAAATTGGTCCTCCGTCTTTGTCAACTCCGCCATGAACAGCCTGTGGTGGTACAGAGCCACCAGAAGAGGGAACCCATTGGAAAGTTCCAATGCAGCTTGAAGGAGGAATCCAGTGATGACCTGAGCAATAAAATATTAATTAAAGAAATTTTTCATTGGCACATCCATTAAAAATAAAAAGATTTTTAAGAAAATATACCTCGAAGATGTTATAAAACACGAAATAATTTGATTTACTTACCAGCCATGTTCTTGGTTTCGTTAGCAATCAGTTTATGACTTTTTAAATGCGGGATTTGACGTTTTTATTGAGCACCTTCATGGATAAGAAACTTGGGCGCGACCCTTCTCAGAAAATCACTTGAAGATAACTAAGTATTTATTAGGAATAAAAATTTTAATGGATGTAAATTCAGCAATTCTCGGAATTGTTGTAGAAAACGGTACAGCAGTTAATTATTTCAATTTGCATGGTTTAACATCTCGCCATTTTTAATATCTTAACCTATCCATACAGGTCCTTAACCTGTTCAGGTTCCTTTAATATTTAGAAAAACTGTTTTGAAAGTCTTAATTCCAGTTCTTGCTAAAAACTATGAATATGTAAACCACGTTTCTTCTTTGTTCTAAAACATACACAAAAGCAGGCCATCAAAGTGGATTTTTTTCTGTTAAAATAATTTTTCTTCTAATTATTTCGAAGGATTCATTTTTCAGATGAAAATGCTTGAATAATATTATCAATAATTTTTTAAAATAACTTTTTCCTTTGTGTTCAAGTGTAATTCACGTCATCCTTGTTCAAACAAGATAAAACTCAATTCTCCCTTTCAGTTTTTATCGAGTCTCGTTAAGAAAACATCATGGCCGGTCTGTATTAATTATTCAATTAGCTATTGATAGATTAGTGAATTAAAACAAAATTTTAATTTTTAAATGTTTATCCAAATTTTTTTTAAATTAAATTAATTAAATTAAATTGATGGGGTGGGGAATTTAGAGATTATTGAAGGTCTGATTGGCAAGGTTGAATTATAGGATATGGGTGGATCCCACCGACAAAATGCACCGGTACGTTCCAATGGATTCCTGCACATGGAAGCGCTGTACCTCTTGATGCTGTTCCAGCGGGACGAGACAAAGATGGCGGCCCACTTTTTGCAGGACGAGCTTTTCATTGCGGAGACCTAATACCAGCAAAAGTCGCTCCGAGCCACGGATGTGCTTTTGTCTCTTATGGAGGTGAAGAAGTCATGAAACACAGCTATGAGGTAACTTCACTCTATATTACTAAAAATAATACGTTAATTCAGGTTTTATCAGTCGACACGTTGCCTGGAAATACGCCCGAGGGGGCGAAGTACCTCCTGAAGCATCAGAGTCGGAAACACACAAAACGGCGAACCTCTTTATCTAGGAAGAACTATGATTGACGGAACTCTAACCCCAGGAAAAGTATATTATGATTAAATCATGAAAAAAACATAAAACAATATTTTTACAGGTTCACCCAAGCCATGGGTGTCTTTACATCCCATACGATGGACGTGAAATGAGCTTCCCTGAATATGAAATCCTCATTTTGTGTTAGAAATATTCTCTAAAAATCCCCTTAATTTTAATAAAGCTTAAAATAAAATGTCTCAAAGATTAAAATAAATTATCAACTTCAGAATTTCTTTAATGATTCCTGATTCAGGAAATGGGACAGTTGAGGCTAAGGCAAGAACATTCAACGTTCCAGAAAAAAACAAAACAAAAAACTTAAGGGTACAAAATTTTACTCAAATTATTAACACATATTGTACAAATAGGTTTATGTAATTAAAACAAACACAGCCATCACAAATAAAAGAAATAATATTTAAAATATTCAGATCAAAAATAATAAAATAAAGGAACCATTAAGTACGTACTTAAAATTTCACAAATTAAAGAAATTAAAGCAAAATGGATTTTTCTTCAAGCCGGGTATTTTACAATTTTACAAAAATTCAGGAGACATCTTTTAAAACAATAAAATACGCAAAAGTTGGACGGAGATGATCCTAAAAGCCAACTTTTGCCTCATATACAACCTAAATACAACAAGATATTTTAAAAACCACTATTCTATGCACAATCCACAAAAATATCAAGTCCCAGTATAAAAGGTGAGTACACAAAATCTTATCCTCTAATTGGTTTTTTTTATCAACAATAAAAAATTTTAAAATGTAGGGAAAATTTAGGACATTTAACATTTTAAAATCAGAAACTTCAAAAATATCAAAAGACCTAAAGTTTAGTTAGAACTACACTGTAATCTGATCTTAATTTTTAAACTAAAAATTACAGGTATGAAATAAATATGAGGACATCCTAATGGTCGACTTAAAATTCTAAATTGCACGTTATAATAATTTAGGTGTAAATTTTGATTTTTGTAAAGTGCTAAGCTAAAGTATATAATATAAAACTAAAATTTAGCACTGGGAATGAACACAAAATTGTTGTCTGGTTGGAAACTGGAAATAATAAGAATGAAGGCTCAAACGGTTTCGTATTTACGTATTGAACGGGACATGCAGCAAGCGAAGATAACGCCAATGAACTGAAAAATGAAGATAGAAAAAAGATTTTTATGGTGAATTTTTTACCTGAATAAAACCAACGACCAAGCCAAATATGATTATTCCAAAAATGTTGTTTGCGAGCGAGTTGGCGAGGGCAGGAAGACAACCTTCTTGACTCACTTGAGGGTTTCTTGTACCAGATCTGTCCTCAATGCAGGCTTTATCCAAAGGTAGACTTGGGCAGCAGTTGTGCGGTAGTGTACCGTTGAAATTTCTCGTTTTGAACCAATCAGTATACGAGTTCACTCCACAACATGAAAACTAAAAGACAAATTAAAATATTCCATCTTTTCTCATCTGCTTACATCATATTGAAGGACATCCCAGGTATTTGTGCTGTACTCATTGGTGCTGTATTCATACAAAGATTTATTCATCTTTGTTCAAGCATTTTATTCAGGTCGTCTTTCAATAGGTAGCCGGTGATTCCGCCAACGGCTTCAAGAGCAAAAATCAAGCATAGAAGAGCAGCAAACTGAAAATTGAAGAATTATTTTTATGTGCTCACATCACCCCCACTCCCCGGATAATCCTACAGAAATACTGTAAGTGACTGTCAGTCAATGTTTAGCTTCCAGTGATATCCATTGATTACTTATCAGTTATGTGACTGTCAGTCAATGTTTAGCTTCCAGTGATATCCATTGATTACTTATCAGTTAAGCATATTCACACACACATTTAATACCAATGAACGACCATATTCATAGAAAAATGAACTTACAGTCATGAGCATGTAATTGCTCTCCTTAATGGCACCACAGCAACCGAAAAAGGCGACAATGAATATAAAAATTCCGATTCCGATAAAAATTAAAGATAGTGAAAACATTCTGTCTTCCATGAGGGCCCCATAGTTGGAAAACATGTTCATCACCATCACTCCAACAGTGAGGATAACGATTCCAGATATCTATTCCAAACAGAAATAATCCAAAAATGAATAAATTCGCCATTTACAAAATGATCAGTACTTACAGCAAAAAGAAGATTAAAAAGAAAAAGAAGATATTTGATACAACTCATTCCGATGGAATCCATTTTTAATTTCTTTTTTAATTTTATACAGACAAGACAAAAAACGAACTTAAAAAACTTTGGTAATAAGGAAAGATTCACGTTAACAAAATCAGATCAATTATTTTGGTTCATTTGTTAAAATAAAATTAATGGTAAAAAAAAATGTTGACAAGCCCTCGGGCCGACTAAGGAAGTATGAAAGGAGTGACAGCCGACAGGACTCAGGACCGGAAGATCTCTTTTTATGCGACCTCAATTGAACATTATACCAAAAATGACGTAAGAGTCACGCCTAAAAAGAAAAACGCGGGAAAGCTTCTACCGCTCCGCGTGGGGAAAGGAACCGGGTAAAATCAGCTGATTTCCCTTCAAAAAGCAGGTTTCACGGGGTGAAAAACGGCGCGACCTTGAACGAGTGAAGAAATCGCGGAATTGAGGAAACGAGAGACACAAGAATCAAATTTTTTATTCGTCTTTCCGTTGAGATGGGAATTAATTTGGATTTTAAAAAGAAACACTCCTCATACCCATAAACGTGTCTTTCACTTATTTTGAACTTTTCAACTTCAAAACAACATATTATATTAAATATTAAATGTTCCTTTATGGTTTCTCAACGTAGTGGTCTATTTAATTTCTTCCCGAGGCCTGTTCGAAGATGTCACCCCGAGATGACGAACCGTGAGTTGCCTTTTTTACAAAAATTAAAACTAATCTGTTTTTTAGGGATTTTGATCCCAGCGATAGTGCGATAATTAAAGATTTACGATAACGAAAACGCTCACGAAACATTCGGCGACGAATTGGAAAGGGCGTTGGAAGCCGGCTGTAAAATAATTATAATCGAGCCTGCACGGCTCGGAGACGAAACTGCCCGTTGGATCACAGTTGGAAATTGCCTTCACAAGACAGCCGTCATATCTGGCTTGGGAGCTTCATTATTCAGTAAGTTTTCAAGTAAAGCAAGAAGTTGAGAGTTATGTGTATTTTTAGGTTTGCTTTGGGAAGAGTATCCACTGACATATACCCCATTAGGGGTTGTCTCATTCTTCTGCACCGGCCTCTACACCGTCTCATGGCAGTTTGACCCGTGCGTCAAATATCAAGTGTTCCCTCCGCATTCGAAACAGCTCGCAAAACTTCCCCTTTTCAACGCCCTCTCGTCCGCCTCGCCCATCGTCCTTATTCGGAAAAACGACTCCCGCCGTAAAGTCCTCCATTGCTCTGTTACCATCGTCTCGACAATACTGTGCGCCTGGAACCTCTATAAAGTCTTTAACAAATAGTTCAAACTTAAAATCATAGATCAAAATGTTTCCTGTAGATTTCCCTTTTATTCGGAAACTTACGAACAGCACATCAAAGTATGATTTGCTCAATTTTTAGACCCAAAAATCAATTGCATTTTTTTTTTTAAAGCTTAGGAGTAATTAATTATAGAGTCGTTCCTTTTTCTATTTTTATTTCTTGTTGACTATAATAGTGGTAATCATGCAGTTCATTCTGCATAGTACCTAATTCGTTTAAATAGTAGTCTAAAGAGGAAATGGAAATATATTTTAATAAATTTAAAAGGCAGCGTTCAATGTTGTTTTCTTTTTTTGTGATACTTAAGTTTTATGAATTTTTATCTTTTTTTATTTCAGATTCGTAATCTATGCACTAAGTCGATATGAGTACGGATGTTCCACCACCAGGAAAGTAGGCGGTGGCTTTCTGCCATTTTGCCTTGGCACACATTCTGAGCCAAATCCTTTGGAAAGTACAGGGTGTCCCAACTAGACTGAACCAGCAAATTTACAGCAAAGCATTTTGTCCTAGAAAAAATTAAGTTAAATGTTAACCCCCTTATTTTTGGATAGGAATCGACTGCACTTGGTAGGTTTTGGTTTTGTATTATCAACTTTGGTAGCAACTTTCGTCATTTTAAATGGGACTCCATGTTTTTAATTTTAAGCAACTTTTACTTAGGCCATTTTTCGATTGGAGCAGTTTTTTTTCGATTGACCTTCTATAATTTTCGTCCAACATAAGAAGTAAATATAACCCCAAATACCAAAATCTAAGGGGGTTTATTTTGAACTTTTTTTCTAGGACATTTAGTCACTTTTTCTGGAGAATTTAACTTTGCCATAATTTTGTGGGACACACTGTATACAATCCAAACTGTGTAGAAAGAATTTTCTTGAATATTATTTGATTTAATGTGATAGTTGAGCTTGCTATTTACCAAATGTAGTAAACATTGAAAGGAAGAAAGGTAAAAAAGGCACACTCATAATAATAGATTTACAAAAGACAATTTCAGCATAAAATGGAATATCAAAGACTAGAAAAGTTATAAAAATGTTACCTTACAAATCTTAAGTGACTTAGGTAAAAAGATTTGGCTTCTAAAAATGAAAACTAATAAAAATTTGGCTTTCTAGTTAAATGACTAGAATTTTGGATAATACTTGAAGGTAAAGAAAAAATATCACAGAATTCTTTTTAGAAGGGCTATCTCTGTCGGCCGGTTCTTTGAGCGAAGCAACCTTTGAAAGAATTGAGGCGGACGTCGATTTCACCATCTTCAAGCTATAAACGAAAAAGTTATTCGAGATTTCAGGATTTTTAGGGACTGACTTGATCTTGGTAATAAATTTGCTGGTAGCAAGTCGGCGAGATGCATTCACGTACACATTTGAGACGAGCAAGCGCTTTCTGCAAAGAGCATGTTGGGTTCTGCTCACATGCTGCTTCGAACTCTCTATAAGCCATTTCCTACACACAAAAAAATCAATTAAATCTCTTTAATATTCCATTATAAACTCATTTACGTTCTTGTTGGTTTCCTTGTAAGGATATTCTGGAAAAACGAACGTTGTCGTTTGACAGTTTATAGAGAGTAATAAAACAGAAAATATATAAAGAAATATTTTCATATTTCAATTAAGAATTAAGTTTTCAGCTAACTCTGAATGAAGAGTCCCGGATAAAAGTTGTGCGTGAACGAGGAAGTAACTACAGGTTACAAGTTAGAACTTCAACAATGGTTGCCATCATGCTTCCGGAGTTTTCCCGCCCTTTTTCCCGCTTCTAATGTATAGCATAGTGGTGAATCTACCTAAAAATTTAGAAATTTTTTAAAATGTAAAGATGGTTTTCTCTCGTATTTATCATTGTTTTATAATTTTAAGCTTTAAATTTTTGCTTTAAAACTTAGATTAGGTGTTAACTAAGAGTTAATTTCTTTAAAAAAAGAAAAAGTGCTTACAATGGTTTTGTTCTACTGGTGTTATCTTAAGAAATTGACAAAAGTGGGATATTCCAACAAAGTTATCTATTTAATGTATAAATTTCAGCCTTGAGTCCCCTGGCAACTGCGAAGCGCTACCTTAATATCCATGAGCATATGAGCTACACCATTCTGCGTCAAAATGGTATTCCGGTACCAAAATTTGAGGTCGTCAAAGACCCTGAATGGCAATCAAAGCAGCAGAATGCCTCGAAACTGACTCGCTAATTATGAAAGCTCAAGTTTTAACAGGAGGGCGAGGTAAAGGAAAATTTAAAAAAAGCGGCAAGCCTGGAGTAATACCATTTTCTCTGTAAGTATACTTTAAACAGAGGATATGAACATAAATTTTTAGCCCTCAGGATGCTGAAAGTTTAGCATCAGCAATGATTGGTGACATACTAGTCACCAAACAGACAGGTTCTGCAGGAAAAATATGCAATTCGGTCATGATTGCTCAAAGAAGCAATGCAATAAAAGAATACTACTTGTCAATCACAATGGACAGAGCTTATAATGCAAGCAAAATAAAACTATAAATTGTTACTTTTTTAATTTGATACTCAGGGTCCTCTAATCATTTCATCTTCTGAAGGAGGAGTTGATATTGAAAAAGTGGCCTCCGAAAACCCTGATGCCATTAAAAGAACTCCTGTTGATATCATAGATGGTAATTGAAATATTCTTAGTTTAGCCATAAGATCTCCCTTTTATGGTTGAAAAAATTCGTTTTTTTATGTGCTGAGATAAGCACAGAAAGGCATAAAAAGAAGTGAAAGAATTGTTTTAGGCTTGGAGACAGAAAAAGCTGAAGAAATTGCTTGTGGAATAGGGCTTTCAAGTCGAAAGGAAGAAGTCGGTGAAATTTTAAAGAAGATGTACAAAATTTTTATTGACTTAGATTCGTCATTGATTGAAATCAATCCTTTTACTGTCGATGAAAATGAGCAACGTACTTTACAAAACTAAAATACGCTTAAAACTGCCTTTTAGTTTTATGCTTGGATGCGAAGATCAACTTTGACGACAGCGCAAAATTCAGGCAAAAGGAAATTTTCGCTCTAAGAGACTTAAGTCAGGAGAATGATAAAGAAATTAGAGCCGACTCATTTAATTTAAGCTACATCGCTCTCGACGGTTAGTCAAAAATTAATTTAAGTATCATTTTTGTTTGTTTAGGAAATATCGGTGTCATGGTTAATGGAGCAGGGCTTGCAATGGCCACGTTAGACATAGTCAAACTATCAGGTGGAGAACCTGCTAACTTTTTAGATGTTGGAGGCGGAGCAGACGTCGAAACGTGGAAGAAGCTTTCAAAATAATCATGTCAGATGAAAAAGTAGGAAGAGATTTACTAAAAAAAATTAAGATTTCCTTTTTTAGGTCAATGCAATTTATGTTAACATATTCGGAGGTATAATGAGATGTGATATAATTGCTACTGGAATTATTGCAGCCATTGAAAACACGAAAATTAACGTTCCCTTAGTTATTCGCTTACAAGTAAATAGTTTCTTTGATACTGCAAATCAATGTCTTTTTCTGTCAGGGTACAAATTACTTGGAAGCCAAAGATATATTGAATTCAAGCAACCTTAAAATAATAGCAATAGACGATTTTAGTGAATCGGCCAAAAAAGTCGTTGAAGTTTCACAATCGAAATAGCCATATAAAATGCTTTATTTAAAACAAACAATAACACATTGGAATAATAAATAAATATAAAATAAATAAAAATAAATTAACATGAAAAAATTATTCCAATTGGACGATAAATCAACATATTATGGTAAAACAATGTTTATGTACAGAACCGTTAAGATGTGAATTATTAGAATGACTAATACTTGATTAAAATTCCTTATGTTGGAAATTTACAAAGGCATTTCGAAGTTCACGTCAAGTTTGGCAGACCTGGCGAGTCCGATGATGGAGGAGAGTTTCACCGCGAGGCGGGCGGCTTCGTCTAAATTGTCGCAAGGTAAGATTTTCATTCCAGAACTTGCGATAAGGACTTTAGCGTCGTCCACGTTAGTGCCCTTAAAATTACAAGACATAAAAAAAGATGGGTTCAAAATATTGAGGTTTACCTGGAGTCTGCAGATAATAGGGACACGGAGTTTTAGCTCTTTAACAGCAGCGATGATACCCTCGGCGATAACATCGCACCTCATAATCCCTCCGAAAATGTTAACCATGATAGCACAGACCTTAAATTTAATCAAATTAAAATGATTTTAAACTTTAATAATATTACTTTGGGATCAGCAGTGATGATTTTGAAAGCTTCTTTGACAGCGTTGGCAGTAGCTCCGCCACCGACGTCCAAGAAGTTGGCTGGTTCTCCACCGTGAAGTTTGATGATATCCATGGTCGCCATGGCAAGTCCAGCACCGTTTACAAGACAGCCAATGGAACCTAAAAAACAAATTTAGCATTTTAATTCACAATAAAAACTTTAAAAATACCATCAAGCGCAATGTAGTTCAAATTAAATTTGGCTGCTTCAACTTCTTTGGGGTCTTCCTGAGACCAGTCCCTCAAAGCAAATAATTCCTTTTGTCTGAAATCGGCGTTGTCATCAAATCTGAATTTCGCATCAAGACAAAAATCTGAAAGAAAAGAATGTTACACATTGAAAACATTCAATTTTGGATAAAAATGGGAATTAATAAAAAAAAGGTCCAAACTTACAATCGCCAGTTGTGTCTTCAGCATAAGGATTAACTTCAATGAGCAGAGCATCTTTTTCTAAGAAGAGCTTGTAAAGGTCCAAAAGCATTTTAGAAACTTGCTCCTTTTTATCAGCAAGTCCAACTTTCGAAGCAATTTCTTCCGCTTCTTGCTTAGTAAGACCTAAAAAACCAATAATAAATTTAATTGCTTATAAAATGATGAACCTGTAGTGATATCGATGGGAGAGTACAAGATGGCGTCAGGGTTTTCAGCAGCGACTTCTTCAATGTTCACCCCACCTTGGGAAGAAGCGATGACGACCGGGCCCTACAATAATCCGTACTATAAAGCATTCTTTATATCTCATACTTACGCTAAATGCCCTTTCCATCATGATTGCGAAATAGTATTCTTTACGAGGGAATTTCCTTTCGGTCACCATAACGGAATTGCAGATACGGCCTTTTTCACCGGTTTGCTTCGTGATCAGGTAATCTCCGATCATCTGCCCAGAGATGTCTTCAGCTTCTTCAGGACTAAAAATAGCGCAAGTAGATAATTTTAACTTATTATTGAGAAAAACTCAGGAAAAAAGAGAAGGTTAGCCTAAGCAATATCTTTCTCCTTATCAGATTTAAGATAATGGGATGTCACACTTCTCATGAGTGAACGTTTTAAATAAGATAAGCTCTCGACAAAATTCTAAAGGAAAAATATAAAATCCGTACGAGAAAACCATTCTGACGCCTCCTTTTAAGCCACCCTTGAAATGCCCTTTTCCTCGTCCACCAGCCAAAACTTGCGCTTTCAATACAATGTCTTTGATCGCAAGTTTACGAGCGATATCGGCAGCTTCTTTTTTCGTTTTGGCGACTCCGAACTTAGGGACTGGAATGCCAGCGCCAGAAAGGAGCGTATAACTTATGTGCTCGTGAACATTTAAGTTTCTCTTCTGCTCTACGCTCCATGGAGAGACAGAGCTTGCGAAAGGATCTAAAATAAATTTGATTAAATAAATTAACTTCTTGAAAATGTAAGAGAATGTTAAAACCTTGGTAGTATTTCTGAGGCCAATTGAGCCAACAGATGAAGCCCGAGTCAAGAAGCTAGCCATTGCTTTTGATTCTCTAATAACTAAAATACTGGTAAACATAAAAATTAAATAATCAAGAAAATAGGAAGACTTACCTACCTGGGTTTAAAATTAAACTGTTCCAAGGGACTGGCAGTACAGAAAATCAGAAGACGAAGGCGAAGAAAAATAAACCTGCCCAGAAACAGTATTGCCAAGCGCACAAGATTTCTCAAATTCTCTCCCGTACCTACTGCCAGAATCTAAATGCTATAATTAATTACGTACTCTATCATAAGACAAACGGTCTTTTTTTTATTATCGTTATTTTATTTAAATTGCTTTTCCTAGTATTCAATAAGACAGGAGGTGGCTCTGATAGTAACTTCCTCAAAAGTGAAGGGCAAAAATGTTTCCCGCCTTTTTCTGTTTAATTCGGTTTATCGTTATCATCAAGATGTACAAGAATGGAGTGCTGAATTCGGAAGTATACACAAATTTCTAACTTCCGGGAATATGCATGTTGCAGGACTCTGTGGTGACTGTTCCGATTTCTTTTGTTTATTGCACGAGGTATGTAATCCCATTTTCTCTTATCATCACTGACACTATTTTTCCTTTCTTTTCAAGCCAGCTTCATTATGGACGGCCAAAGCCTAGACTGACCTAGCCGAAATTGGCTTAAAAGCCAGATTAATTATGGAAGAAGGCAAACAATGTAAACTTCTTGAAGAGTGGGACATTGAGTTTACTCGTCTCTGGTCATTTACTGATATCTATGAAGTATTGAAGAAGGAAAAAGAGTCTAGAAAAAATAAAAAACAAGGTCTAAGCTGTGTAATCCTGAAAACTCGATTGATCTTTTTCTGGAAGGTATTGAAGATGCTCTCCAAGTTGATGATGAAAGCTTGGACGGAACAGAAGATGATGTGCATATTTCAATGATAGAGAGGCTTGAAGAACCGCTGAAGACTCGTTTGATTGAGAAAGCTTCACTTCTTCTTGGTGACACTGAAGATCTGGAAGATGTTCGCTGCTTTCAAGAACTCAACTTCTGCGATCAGGTATACTATCATGTGGCCAAGGATTTCCGTTATCTACTACGAAGTCAGATGTGCATTCCGCTCATGTTAAACCGTAGAGATATTGTTCTAATCGCACCTGAAGGCTCTCGAAAGACAAGTGGCTATCTAATAGCCCTGGCATCGATTGTTTTATCATACAAGACAACTTCGCCGCAGCCTCAGAGTGTTATAATTGCACCTAATTTCTTAAGAATGAATTATCTGTCAACAATGCTTTACAAAATTTTCAATGGCACATTGAGAGTTTTGGTCTCAGTTGGAGACTCTGCTAATTCCAAAAACGTCGAAGAAATTAAAAGCGGTTGCCATATTGTCATCACTTCACCACGCTGCTTTTTAAGATTATATGGAAAACCGATAACAGGTGACCACTTGATCAACATCACCCTCGACTCTGCTAGTGAGTTATTTTCAATGTTTCCTAACGAAATGGAAGAAATTTACCAAAAGACTTCAAATCAAGACCGCAATACATGATTATATCAAACAACTATCACCCAGAATTTAAAAGTTTTATCTCTCATAAACTAAAGAATCCTGTATTTTGCTCCACCTCCTACATGGACAGCGCACTGTATGCGGAGGTCAAATCCTCATTAATTTTGACGGGAAAAAATTCGAAAAAGGCTCATTTAACTCGAATACTTGAGGAAAACAAACAGTCTAAAATAGTTGTAGTTTGTAGACAGTATGATGAAGTTGAAAAAATTTCTCGTGAAATGAAAACTCCGGTACTAACTGCTCATGAGAAGACTAATCTTGAGTATGTGAAGAAAATCGCTAAGATATGGGGCACCAGAAAGGTTCTTATTTGTTCAGACTACATATTACATGAATTAGAAATAACCAATGCGGATATTTGATTCATTTCTCGATTCCAAAACTCCTCAGTGATTTCAGTCATCGATACTCAGTGTTGAAAGAAAGATTTGTAGAGAAGATTGAAAATCGGGAGGCGAATTCAAACTGCTCTTCTTACATTTTAGTTGATGAGGAAGCCTTGTTGATGTTGCCCCAGCTGTACAAATATGCGTCTTACTAAGGACCACAACTTGCCTAAGACTTATAAAAAGATAGCTAATAATGTCTTGGAAATTAAAGAGTCGTTAAAGAATTGTAAGATTTGTAGCAACATCTTAAAATATGGCTTCTGTCGAACGAAGCAGTGCAGCGATAGGCACATAATCTATCTTAATAAAGATTCTAACGTAATTCCAGAGTACAAGTATATAACTTTCATTGTTACTTGTATCCACGATTTATCCCATTATTCAGCTCGAATTGTGGGATATTCTAATGTGGATGTCTTAAAACGAAACTTAGAAACAAATTTTTCGACATTGCCTTCTGATTTTGTCAAGTTAAGTATGGAAATGATGGAATTCTTCATGAATCGAAAAAACCGGATTGTTTGCTTAAATCCAGCCGTCGGGGAACTGGTAATGGTGCAAAAAGAAGTAGACTTGTTGTTTATGAGAGGTAAAATAAAAAGCATTGTGTATGGAAAAGAAAATTTCATCGATAAATATATTGTGAAACTCATAGATCATGGAGAAGTCCTCTCCTTATCGCCCAGAAGTGTATTCTATCTTCCCAAAAGGTTCAGTCAATTGCCTCCTCTAGTTGTTGATATTTTTATTTCAAATGTGTGCCCACTGGATCAGGACAGCACCTGGGTTCCATCTGGAACTTTTGCATTACGGGAAAAATACGACGCGATAAAAATGAAGGTCTCAAAGTTATGTCGATAGGAAAAGTAAAATTGGTGTTCGGGAATCATGTAATCATCGACGATTGGACAATTTACAATATTGAAGATTCCTATCCACATAGAATGTTTTCTGCGAGTGAATTCATTATAAGGAACAAATTCGGTTCTCCCAACGACAGTCACATTGACAATCTTCTCTCACTTTGTGTCCCAGATCCTCTCATCGGACCAAACCTGCCAATGGATTACAAAACTGATCTCTTTTTTAAGAAAACTAGTTTTTTTTTCATTTTGTGCAATATTGTTTCATTTTTCATCTTCCCCTTTGAAATGTACCAGATATGTGATCTATCAATATTGAAGTTTTTCTTTTTTAGTTGTTAATTAAAACCAAGTTTTCTTTTATTTAGAAATATATTGTAAATTGGAGCTTATTCATAGGGTTGTGATTTTATAAATATTTAAACAAAGAGTCAAAAATAAAAAGGCTGATTTTGGTTAATTTGTTAATTTTAGTTAGCTCTCTAAACCCTTAATTCAATTATAAGTTCACTAATACTGATAAACCGCTTGACTTATAATAAGTTATAACAAAAAAGGATTGAAAATCAAGCTTTATTGCTCAATATAATTTATGAAGGAGAACGAAAAAAAGTTTCAATTATGCTAAATACTACACTATGGTACAAAATGGCTCGAAATCAAGCCATGTTTTCGATTTGGAAGTTATGACATAGTCCAAATCAATTTTAAACATCATTGGAAAAAATAAAAATCAAAGAAATTCGTTGTAGAGGGAAGATTTTTGAGTTCCTTTATCTGTAACCTCACGATATACATGGTTACGTAACTCCTCAAGTTTGATTGTTCAAGATCTCCATTCTTCTCCGTCTGATATTCGACGGGGTCGGACCGAAGGATGTTTGACCCTTCGATTCAAACTTTTTGTTGTTACAAGCCAGGAGTTTCGAGCCCTTCCCTTGACATTTTGTCAGAGTTTAACGCCCAGTCGTACAACATAGTATGCCTCGTTTCAAGCATAATCGGTTGCCTCGGAGCGTCATATCAGGTAAGAACGCGACAAAAAAAGTTACGCACCCTCACGCTTTTTTTACAGCTTCTTCCCAGGAGAGATAATACGTCAAGCAGGCGATGGTATTCTATTACATCGGTAAGAGGGAAGCAAATCATCGTCTGGCTTGCTTTCGCCGATTTTAACGCTTCTTTAGGTAGGCTTCTAACATTCTAATCAAATATTCAATGAAAAAAATCTAATTTAATGATTTAAAAAAATTGACTTCAACAACAATATTCACGTCTTCACATTGCGGCAGCAGCTTTTTATACCAGCAAAGCATTGCATCACAAGCTTCTACTCTTTACTTTACAGATTTCGAGTTTGCAGAAAAATTAGCGATTCAATATTATGTGATAGTTATAAATAATTGAGTAAAATATTTGTATGGCTGATAACTGCATTTATTGTGTGATACAATGATATAATTTATCATTGCCGAAAATTTTAGATTTTTGCTCATTAAATACAATTTGTAGGTGTTCTAGTCAGGTCAATATTCAAACTCAACAATTCGATGATGTTCCACTGGGGTCAAAGTTTTCAAGTCTCATATGCGTTTTAGTAGCCGTAAGTTGAATGGGTTTAATAAAATATCATTTCACATTTTTTTAAAGGCGTGGATTGAATATTTTTACATGGTCACGTGGTTTTGGACGTTATTTTATGCAGTTGACACGTGGCTTGCGCTGAGACAGAAGTCCGGGATGCCCAAGCTTTACCACGGCGTAGCATGGGTGCTTTCAGCAGCGTTGACTTTTTTCGGCCTTGCTTTCCTTTATTATCCTGACGCCGAGTAAATTATTTATTTATTGTTTTAAAATTTCTATTCAATAAAATTTTATAGCTGCCACAACTATAGTTTGATGGCGATAAACGCAGGGCAGGTCTTTTTCCGCCTGCTTCCGAATTACATCATGACTTATCTTGTCATCGCCTCTGTTATGATCGCTAGTCCTATTCTGTATTTCGTCTCCGCTAAAAGGATGACGAGATGGTTTCTAATTGCCTTGGGCAGGTAAAAACATTTAGAGTAAAGGGCGGTTAATTCATTGACTTTTAGGTGACGAAAAAAGAAAGATCAGTTGCACAAGCAGTCCGTTTAAGATTCGGCCTTATAAACTTACTTTTTTATGCTTGCTGGCTTCCTAATCTTATAAACGGCATCATCCTTTGGACCAACTGGTCCGATCTGCCTAGAAACGTTCTTTTACCTATTTGGTACATAATGGTAAATGACTTACTTAACTTAAAAGTGGAAATCAAAAGAAATTTCAGGCTGTGATGAATCCTTTACAAGCGTTGTTCAATTCAATTGTATACCGACGTTCCAACGAAAAAATCGTTTTCCCGTTCTGCAGACAGCGTACTGCAGAAGAAACTCCACTTTTGGCATCAAATATCAACACGTGAAGAACAATAGAGTACGTACAAAGTCCGTCCACAACTCCCATCACTCATGATAAATTTAAATAACTACTTAATAACTTATTTTTATATAATTAATAATGTACATAATAAAAAATTATTTAAAAAATTGTTGTTTATTACCAGATCATTAGCTCAAGAGGTAAAAGAAAAAAAATGGTAGTCATTACGTAAAATTAAAATTTATTTACACTGAAGAAAAGGTCTTAAGTTTAAAAAAATGATTAAAATAACATATCTTCACTTCTATTGAAAGAATATGACTAGGG
This sequence comes from Orius insidiosus, assembly GCA_014119065.1. Lineage (NCBI taxonomy): Eukaryota > Metazoa > Arthropoda > Insecta > Hemiptera > Anthocoridae > Orius > Orius insidiosus. The sequence continues at coordinate 20,478 of JACGAQ010001002.1, forward strand.
CACCACTCTGGTATAATCACAAATATTTTCAGGTATTGATGAATCCTTTTAGCTAGCAGACTAAGGTTACTCTGCCGATTTGGGCCAACTCACGAGCGTTATTATCACAGTGGCAAGGACAATTAATAGGATCACAATGATAATAAACAGTTTCTGAAAAAAAATATTGAGTTAAATACAGTTTTTTTACGATGCAAGAAAGAACCACTGATAAAAACGTACTTTGTTCGATTTTCTTTGTAGCTTAATGGCTTTTTTCGTCACCATTTGTGCGTCTTCGACGTGTTCAACAGCTTGCGAAACATGATTTTGTATATTGTTAATTAAGTCTCCCTAAAAAACCGTTAGTTGAGACAAAAATTAAAGGGTGGACTAACCTGTTGCTCAACTAGCAGCGCCATTTCTAAAAAGAGATCTCTCAGTTCCTGTATGGATTTTTCAAGTCCTAAAAGCTCTTGATGTCTAGCCTGTACATCCTCCAAAGCCTTTCTGGCTTCTTTGGTTTCGGTTATGATCTAAAATAAACGGTTTTGGATCGTTCAATTAATCGAAATACCCACATCTCCGTTAAAAATAGGTCCGTAGTTTCCTTGATCGAGCAACTCTTCGATCTTTTCTTCCGGAACGACAGCTTTAGCTAGAAAAAAGTTAAGCTTGGCTTTCCTGAGTTAATTTTCCTACCGATGGATATAACTCTGTGTATTCTTTCAGTGCATTTCTCTCTGTAGTCGACTTGTTCGGTATTGAAAGTGTACATCGCTCCATGAAAAGATGCAACGTCGCCGAATGCTGGGCCCTCCTTATACGGAGTCCCGCCGGCATTCTACCGTTGCTTCCGATTTCCTCTTCTTCTTGACGAATACCCTTTTCAAGTGCTGAAAAAATGGCAACCACCCTCATAAGCAAAGAGCGTCGACCTTATTTACGGAAGCGATAGTTCCAAGACAGTTAACAAGCGATTATTTCCTCAAGTGTTGAATACACGAGAAATGCATATTAATGGTTAAGTTTATTATGTCGTTGTCTACTCATTACAATAAAAACCACTTTCTTTGTTGCTTGTAGAAAACCCAAAATAAGATCCGAATGTAGTTTCACAAGACAAACCACAAACTTATGTGTAGACAGTATAAAAAATAACATGTTAAAAGTTAAGTTAGCGTAGTTAGTTATTGGTCCATACTCATTTAATTATGAAATTAGTGTTTTAATTTAATCCCCTAATCGTTTTTAGATTACCTTTTAAATTCGTGCTGACTTTTTTCCCAAGAATTTTAACTTGCGAAGTTCGTGAGTCGAGTTCTTGTTTAATAGCTGAAACGAAATTTTTTAAAGGAATTGAATGATTCTTTAAATTCTTTAAATGATTTTAAGAAAAACAACGCTAAGACATGCCTACTAAATCATAACTCACAATACAACCTAGGAAAAAAAATTACGCTTTTGTGGAAAATTATTTCCTACACCGGTTTTTTCTTTAACCTTGGAGAATCAATTATTATGTTTTTATCCCTTTTTTGTCATGAGGTACGATTATTATCGACCTTCGCGGCTTGATGTGTGTATTTTACAATATTATGATTAAAAATGGAGCTTCTGATCAGAGCTTGAGGCCAAACTGAAAAGAAATGACATTCTGGATGATCAATTGTTTAAAAAGAAGAGACTTTCTAGAAATTTTCCCATGGTGAGTCATCACCCATCACGATAGGAAAAGCGTTTAGTTACGCGATAAAAGGTTCAGAAGTAATTAAGGACAAGGGTATCTTTTTCTCTTTCGAGGATAAGTAAACCGAAGATCCTTTTTGCTTTTTAAAGAAAAAAAACCTTTAAAATTTGGAAACAAAGGTGTCTTAACGATGCTCTCCACAAAATGAGAATGGCCGACTTACTTTCGTCAGGGCGAGGCGAAGATAAAAGGGAAGAGTGTAAAGCTTTTATTATTCCTACATGACTGTTTATCTCGTCTATCCATCCTCGTGTTTGCTCCACCTGAAAGGAAGATTATTCAAATCGTACATAAGATGTTTGCACATTTCACAGGGTATGAACACGCATCAGTGATAACGTTTATTTTTTCAGCACATTTTTATTGCGAAGACGATTACTTGCAGCTACAAATACTTCTTCGGTTAAGGATATTGTAAAATCTTCCTTTTAGTCCATCGTTTTGGGAAAAAAAAAATTTTTCTTTATATGGTAATAATTTTTATTCTTTTTATACTCCGTTCCAGCCGGATGCGGACATCATGCCTAATCAGACAAGAAAAATTTCATGACTTGAAACTCGTAAGTTGTAGGACAACCGGTCCGTACTGCGTGCGGTAACGGTCCGGGAAAGAAGGTCAAGCGACTTCCACAACAACCCGCGGAATCGGGATTCTACGAAGTCCTCGGTGTTAGTTTTTAATTACCCTCCATTGTCGCAAATTCGCGACGATCTAATTTCCAAAATTACTAACATAATAGTACATACAATGAAGGACGACTTCTTCGAGGCGGATGATGAAAAATGATCCTTACCGGATGTATGCGTTTTATCATTGGCAAACAAAAAATTTATCAGAAAGTGCGTCAGCAATTCTACTTTTCAAAACAATTTATCATTAAAAACAAAAATGTAAATTGTATCCAACAAAGCCATGGCCAATAGACTGTGAAAGCAAATTTATGTCCCTCAGCATTCGAAGCACCGTCTTGCATTACGTTCTTGAATTAATTAACGCCATTACACAATTCGAAATTGCTGCGGAAATGTTTTTTTTCTTTTTTTTTTTGTGCATCAAGGTGAAAGTTCATTTCTAAAAGTGCTTCTGTATGTTTTCGTTTCATTTCCTGCACCTCAAGCCGTTTATGACAGAAAAAGCGACGAAGGGTTTTACCTCTCTAAAAAAATGTTCCATATATCCGGCGTTTTCATCTTCGATTTGAAGGGCGACGTTTTCGACACCTTCGTTAACAGGATCGTCATCTTCACCACGTTCGGCTCTTTGTTGCAACACCTGAAAGAAAAGGAAATAATAGAACAGTTTCTTATAAAGTAAAAAAAGGACAACAGAACTCTTCATATTGAGAAAGTATTTTCAAATTATAATTCGATCCGTGTCACCAAAATTCTCTTATACCACTTTCACTAACTATGAGAAAATTCTCAATACAAAGGCACATATAATTTTACGTGGAAATATAACTCAAACAATAAAGTAAGAAATGTTTTCTGAAACAGGCATGCCATAAAACATTTATCAACGTTGATATTTTAATTAAATTTCGACAATGCGGGTTTTTTTTCCTCTTCCTATTTTTTCGACTAGCGAGGTCGTGAGCGCGCGGAAGGGAAACGTCGATCGTGTGCCGAACACGCCGCGCGCTTATGGGGACCGGAATCGCCTTCAGCTATCCTTGTCAGAAACGAAATTAACGACGTGATTACGAATTGAGATTAATTAAAACACCTGTAAGACTTAACCTTCCTAAAATTTTGAATTTTTCTTCAAGTCAGGGAACAATGCTTTTCTGGGTCGAGCTTTCTTGCGTAAGTCACGTTGAGCGTGCGTTTATTAATAGAAAAGAATGGAACCACAAAACTTTGTCAAAGTACAACTTATTCAAAAGCGTCATCCTTTATTCTTTTCGACGCACTTTACGTCCTCTTCCGGAAGCCTTTCAATCTGCCCAGTCTTCTCACCCTTCAGTAATCTTAAGGAACGCAGGCCTTACATTCCTTTGAGGCGGTCATTAGAAATTTTCGCCTTCCAATTTTAAGATAAAGGTAATTTCTTTTTGATAAAAATCAGAGTGCACCTCATAAGTTTACAGAAGACGCGAGGAAACAAGCATCGCTGCCAAAGAGGTCATAAATTTCACAATAGTTTCTCGAATGAATAAAAAAGAAGTTGGGAGCATTGTTTGTTTTTTCGACACGATAGCGTATAGAAAGTATAATTTCCCAAGTCGTGTAACTGGATACAATTAAACGTAGTGATTTTAAGTTCGAACAAAGACGAAAATGTCTTTTAAAAAATGCCTTTCCATGTTTCTATATTTAGACGGGGGGCTAGATTTAAACTTTCACTAGACTAACCACAAGGCCTTATATCGGTTGGAACTCCCAAGGACCGTTTTCCCGATCTTCATTTTTTCAACAAAAAAAATGTGTTCGGTGAAAAGTTTTTTCAAAAGAACTTATTGTAATTTTCTTCAGAAGACGATAAGAGAGGGCATTGTTAAAATGTAAAAACGGTTTTTTACGATAGAGCGACACCGATAGGTGAACAAAAAAATAGTAGGACGATCATCAGCCATAAAGTTTAAAAAAACCACAAGGTCGCGCTCAGTCGAATACAAACTTGTTCCGATCCGATGGAAACTGGAAAGCCGTTCGATTAGTTCTCCTTTGACAGAGAGAAAGAGAGAGAGACAAAAGAAGAAAAAAAATTGACACGCTTTTGTAGAATAGCTACCTTGGTTTAGCGTTTAGAGACAGTTTTGAATTTGATCATTTTTTAAAATTGAATAATTTGAAGGCTAAGACGAAAACTACTTAGAACAGTATTTTTAGGATATCCGCAGATAAAAGGGATGAACAAAATTTAATTTTGGAAAATTAAGCCTTTTTCTTCCAATAAGATGAATTAATTTTTTGTGGATAGTAGGTAATTGTGTGGCGAAACCTAGAATTTGCAAGAAAGGTCAAACTATGATGAAAAACCTAGACATCAAAATAACGAATTTGGCTATAAGACATTCCCAAGTCCTGTTTTGTTTTGCAGTAAAGACTACTCAAACCTAGTTCATTACTAAGCCTACTATCACTATATGCTTCATCTTAATTTTTTTAACAAGAGCTCCAGAGCAAAAATTACTCCCTAGAACATTAATAGAATCTGGCACTTGCTTGCATTATTTTTATTACATTCTCTCATAGATCATAAGCAAGAAAAGAAATAATAAATTTTTAATCATATGGATTTTCGGTAGTGGCATAAAATAAAGACCAAGGTCTCTATTTATTTATGCTATTAGCAGTTAAAAGGAAAAAAATTGGGGAAAACACAAATATTTTAGGGATTATTCATACGCTCTCGGCTCTTCACGTCTTATCTTACATAAAATTGAACAACATGAACAAACAATGACAAAATGCGTTTTAGTGATTTTGAAAATTCACAAAAAAAGTAAAATAATGGAAAGAAAGTGTATTTGGGAACTTACGGATTGAAGGGCTTTTATCCTATCTTTGGTCATGGCGACGGCATCGTGGAAAAAAACAATCCAAACAGACGAAAAAAAATTTAAACCGCACCCACGAAAAGCGCGTGAAGAGGGGAAAAATAAGGCGTGAGATACGAAAGCGAACTGAGGTCAGAAGATAAGCAAACAAAAAGCGACGTTTCAACTTGATACGACTCGTTTCCCCCACTTGTTGAAACTATAATGTCACAACAGTTTCACCAACCTTACTTTTAGGGAAATTTAAGACATTGAAACCTCACCTTCATGTTTACTCGCTGCTCGCTTCACTCAGCTTTCTTCAACATCAACAAGTACCTTGTTCTGCATTTGAGTTGAAAACTTGAAGACATTTTAACTTAGGTACAAATTAGTGGTAAGGTTGATAAATACTTATAAATGAAAGTTTGTGATAAGATCGCGTGTTCGTTTCAAAATTGGTATCCCAAGTTTAAAAACGTGACAATCAGGTCTGAATGTATAGTCGTGCCCCCTGAAGTACTTGAGTTTCTTCGTAGCGACATAGTCGTCGTCCCTAAAGAAGCTCTTCTGGAAACTAAGAAAACTTCAGAAATCGATGACATCACCTACTCCATCTGGGAATCGGACGGTGAGGGTGAAGACGAAGATGAGATACCGACTCCTTCTTTTCCGGAGTTCAGCGCTCGATTGAAGTCAGTAATGGAGAAACTTGGCGGAGTGTTCATCAAGACGAACTGGAGTGCACCCTACGATTCGGTTTGGATTACATCAACAACTCGCTCAAATGCACCAACCTTCAAGAAGTCTATCTCTTATTACAAGTTTCCGATCGTATCGCCGCCGACGTAGAATACACCTTCTCTGATAGCTTACAATGTATGCTCGTTTTTAGAAAATGGGTCGACATCCATCCAGGAAGCGAGTTCCGATGTTTCGTCTCCGATAACCAACTTGTCGCCATAACCCAAAGACAAATCCGAACATCATACACATACATGAAAACAAATGCAAAATTGTCAACGACATAAAAAACTTCTTTGCATCAAACATAAAAGAAAACTTCGTCCTCACCGACTTCATTTTTGATGTAATTTGGCAACCCGGACAGATCAAACTTGTCGATTTCAACCAATTTTCTCCGTGAAAGAATCATTTCTTTTTACATGGGAAGAACTCCAACGGATGAATTACATTGAAGGGATCTCCCCTGAGTTCAGATACATCGGAGAAGATGTTGGTATACAACCTGGCAATCTTGGGCGACACTTCGGACTTCCCAGCGACCTCGCTCAAGCCCCCGAAAGCACAAGCAGATCAATAATTGCAATGATTCAAGAGAACATCGATTTGCAATCACGAGAGACGAACGACTCCGACTAAATTTTTATGTTCCTAGTTTATAATAAATTTTAATTTTTATAAATGTATTAATTAACCCCTAGATGAAGAAATACTTGCAATATTCATTTAGAAATATGGGTAAAATCATCCAGCTGGCTAATCCCAAAATTGGCATCGCTCTTCTTTACATCCATAAAATTTTGTAGTAATTTTATCACTCTTTTTCATATCTTAATTAAAAAAGCTTTCAAGCAAAATAAGCCCCCAGACTCTGGAGCGTCTGAGGCCCAGAGAACCAATCGACTTGAAAGTTATTAGTAGATCTTGAGTATTAAGTTTTGATGACTTTCTGTGCCTGGTGTTGGGTTTTCTAATTCCAAATTATTTAATCTTTAATATTTATTCTTTTATTTCCCAGGAGTTAATGTAAAAAACAGAAACAATTTCTGTGTCCTTAGTGCGAAATGGATGAAATAGACACATCCCAGCTGGAACCAAGGCTTAGAGCAGAATTAGAAAAAAGTGAGAATTTTTTGATAAAATCATATAATGTCAGCTATTTTAGATGGACTGTTATCATCTAGGAAAATTCTTTTATCTGACGATCTTCTTAAGCTGGGAAATTTTACGCCTACAGAAATTTCACTAATCAGAACTATAGCAGCACAATCTCTAATTTCTCATCCATTTCGGAAAGGTTTGACCCCTAAAAATATAAAATGTTAATTTTTTTTTAGTTAGCGAAGTAAAAACTTTACACAAAAGAAAATGGAGAAGTATCACCTTTGATTGTGGGGCGATTGATAAAATTACAGGTGGGCAGACATAAAAATGGCATTGAGGCTAATGTTAGTTTTAGGAGGTATTCCAACAAGAGGGATTACTGAAATTTATGGTAAAAGTGGCTCTGGAAAGACACAACTTTGCCTCCAGATTTCATTAACAGTCCAATATCCTGAAGAACACGGAGGTCTTGGACTTTCCGCAGTTTATATCTGCACTGAAGACAGATTTCCTTCTCTAAGACTTCAACAAATGGTCCCTTCATTCCCACGAAAATTTTCTTTTGCAAATCAATTCGCCGACAGAATTTATGTTGATCACCTTCCTGATGTTGTAAGGACTTTCTTTTCTTTTTTTCCTATAATTTGTTTTTAGGAAGCTTTAAAAGAGTGCTTGTATAAACGTGCCTACTCTTTTAAGCCGAAATAATATCGGTGTTGTCATCATTGATTCTATAGCCGCAGTATTCCGAGCGGACTATGATCCAAAAGAATATAATTCTAGAACCAAAGATATGAGATTGATTGGCTCTCAACTTCACCATCTTTCAAGGAAACATAATATTGCCGTTCTTTGTGTTAACCAGGTTATTAATAGTTTTTGCTATTTTTGTTTTAAACCAAATTTTTTAGGTTGCTGATGCCATAGAAACCGAAGAAACGGTCCCTGCTCTTGGTCTCGTTTGGTCTAATCTGGTCACAAATCGATTTCAAGTTTCATTTCAAGAAACAAGAAGTTTCAAAGTGATTTTTTCCCCTCATTTGCCTACCAAGAGTGCTATTTTGATATAAGTAATGAAGGAGTTGTTGATCTGTAATCGTTTTGTAAATTATTGCTAATAAATTTATAATTATAATTACTAATAGTCTTTGGCGCCGCCATTTTTTAAAAACACTTAGGCGGACAAAATTTTTCCTTTCGTAGTTTCGCTTTTTTTCAAATGTGTAAAAATAGCAACGATGTTTCTGAGTAAAGTATTGTTTAATTTGCTACGGCAGTACTACTGGTCCGTTGTTAACCAAATTTTGGGCCAGATCTTCGTGAAATTAGAAAAAAAAATATAAAATTAAACGAAGTTTTATTTTAAGCTTAATTTATCTACAGAATAAGGAAAAAAAAAACAATTTATACAATACAATAAAAGTTCATTACATTTATAGGTAGATAAACTAATATGTAATCTGAAGTCTGATTTAGTATTTAGGGGCTTCCGACTTGAGTTCTTTGTAGTTGATGTTGGGCGAGTAGAACTGGAACAAGGAAAAAAACAGAAAAATAATAAATTAGCATGCAAAAGAAGGTATTTTTGGCATAAAAGTGAACTAATTTAGTGCTTGCTGGAACTTTTCGGCCAATAAGGTAAGGGCTTCTTATCTTCATTCACTGATTGCCTTGCAGAAGCAAAGTATCTAAGACAACAATAAGTTTATACCTTGTACTGCTTATGCTCATAATCGTTCCATGGCTCTTGGTCTCCTCTTTTGTTCCAGGAGATTTCCGGATGGGTCGTGAGCCTGGCAAGGTAGAACATGGAACCAGCGCAACCAAGTCCGACGCACACGAACAGCGGGATGAGCTATAAAAGAGAAATTCAAAAATAATTTCGTCATTCGCAATATGCTAAATTGAATTGTGAAATTTGAAATTTTCTAAAAATAGTAGACCTTTTTTTAAAAAATCGATTTTAATTTTTGAAATACTTACCGCTGTGTGTTTTTTAAGACTGGCCAAAGACATTCCCTGCATTTTGGCGAAGTTTTGTTGAAATAGAACGTACGGGAAAAATTTAAGTCGCAAATCTCGCAACCTCTGAGTTTTTTGGGAAAAGATTCTAGAAAAGTCAAATCAATGCCTTCTTAATAAGAAAATTTAATTTTATACTTTCCCCCCATTTTGGCGATTAAATTTTAATTAAAACTGTTTTTTATTAAAAAATGAAAATTTTAAATTTTTAACTATTCCAAAAAAAGCTAAAACAGTTAAGTTCTTTACATCGATTCGGAATTGATAAGAGATAACATTTGACAACCTTCAAGAAACTCGTGTAAACAAAAATAAAAACATGCACTTGATTTTTTTAGGAACTGCTTCTTGTTATCCTACAGCAAGTAGGGCGGTTTCTTGTACCGCTGTTAGATTTGAAGGTGAGCATTGACGACTAACTGGTCAATTCTACTGCCCTCAGCTGGTTAATGTCTTGCACCTGTATCTCAGGTCAACTCTACACCACCCAGCTGATAAAGACCCTGTATTTGGTGAACTCTTATTTAAATTCTTCTAGATGGAGATGTTGGCTGTTTGACTGCGGAGAAGGTTCTCAAGTTCAAGTTCAGAAAAGCAACATTCACCCGGGAAAAATTAGGAAGATTTTCATCACTCATCTTCACGGCGATCATGTAACACCAATTACTTTTGAAAACATTAAATAACTTTCTACAGCTTTTTGGACTTCCCGGTATCATCTGCACTCTTGGTTCTCAGTTGAATGACAAAAAAGAAAATTTTTTACTAGAGATATATGGTCCATTGGGATTAAGAAGATATGTTCGTGAAAACTTGAATTTGTCTAGATCTCCTCTGCCATTTAAATATCGAGTAAGCTCAGTTTATATGAGCACATTGTATTTTTTTTAAAGGTTCATGAGTTAATACCTGATGAATACTACAGTTTTAAAGATTCCTGGGATATTGAAGAGGCTGCTTTGAGTAATTTACATCCAGAAGAGTTACCTGGTGATGATATCTTAGCTGAAGGCCATGTTTGGAACGTGTGAGTCATTATTCCAAATGTTTCATTCTATTATTCAAATTTTAGTTTAAAAAATGAAAAAATATGCGTATTTGGTTCAACGTTAAAGCATAGAATACCTTGTTTTGGCTACGTTATTAAAGAAAATTCTTCACCGGGATCGCTAGATGTAGGAAAGCTTCTGCAAGAAGGTGTTCGACCAGGGCCTCTTTTCAAGCAAATCAAAGATGGAAACCCGATCGTTTTAGAAACTGGAAAAGTTGTATCCTTCGCCATTTTTGTTTTTCAATTCTTAAGTTTTCCTTAATTAAGACTAAAGATAAAACCAGAAGATGTTCTTGGACCAAGTAAACCTGGAAGAATAGTGACAATTCTTGGCGATACATGTGATTCTTCCAGATTAATTGACATTGCATTGTAAGAATTTGTTAATTTTTGTCCATTATTGCATTTTTTTGTTAGAAACAGTGATGTTCTTGTTCATGAGGCTACTTTGGAGGATGGCCTTCAAGAAAAAGCGATTGAAAATGGCCATTCTACTCCCTCGATGGCGGTATCTTTCGCTCAATCAATCCAGGCTAAAAAACTAGTCTTATTCCATTACAGTCAACGTTATAAAAGAGACACAGAAAATGTATTTTTTAAATTAATATCTATTCAAAAATTTGATTTCCTTACTTTTTAGAAAGACAGGTCGATCAATATTCTTCAAAACGAGGCTGAAGATGCTTGTCGGAATCGAAATTTTGGATGCGAAATTGTGCTCGCTGATGATTTACTTGAAATGGAAGTAAAGCGACCTTTGTTATTGTCATGACGGCTTTCAAATAAAATACTTAATGCTATATTAATGCTTTAATCTCATGGTGACTACAGCGATAAAATAAAATAAAAATGAGGAATGTATCAGTTAGGACAACTGTTTATGATGGATGTTAAGTACAATTTTTTCTAAAGGAAGAAAATTAATACTATTTTGAGGTAATGAGACTCTTTACTCCTCGGTCGATTGGGAGGCTTGATCGAGTATGACCTCGAACGAAAACGGCTGGAATGTGTAGCCGAGACCAGAATAAAATTTGCTCTGGAACTCCACCCTGAAGAAGAGATGTAAAATATTTAAATGTTTGATAAGTTGTATTTACCAATGGAGACGAAGGGTGTGAAGGAAAGCGGAGAGGCCTTCCATAAGGACGAGGATACCAAGGGTAAGTATTGCCCAAGCACCGAATATCGCCCAAAGGACAAATCCTCCAATCCAGCTGTCGAATTTAAGCCCTTTCGTCAACACCATTTGCCAAGGACTTCAGAAAGTTCTAAAATTCAAAAATTTTATTATAAGTAAAATGAAGAGATAAAATACGTACGTGCGTGAGCAAGTGAAAGAGCCCACAAACGAAGGTAAGAGGCAGTGTGCGAAACTGAACCAAGGACATATTCGATGGTATGAATACCCTGATGGATGTAAATTTCCATCATGTCATGTTCCTCCGGTTTGCCTTCTGCAGGTGTTTGCGTCGCCGGTGCCATCGCTCCTTCAATGTCGCCATTCTCCGTCCCAACATGGTTGTTTTGCAACTAAAAAATCTTTATTTTGATATAAACATTTTACATTATATTTACCAATTGATGTTCTTTCTTCATATTTTTCTGGATGAGGTATGGCTTAGAGAAAAGCATCCATGGAATGCAAAGAACGGCAGAAATTACCAAAAGTTTTTGTATTCCAGCCTAAAAAAAGGTAAGTTAACACTTATTTTTAAGAAAAAATATTTTACCTGTCCAGCAAACATGTTCACATCACAAACATCCGGAGCAGTGAGTGGCTTGAATAAAACCATGTTGATAAAAGTAATGAGAATAGATGGTGCACAGAATGGTGAAGATTGGATATCCTCTGTAAAAAATAAAAATTAGAGTACAAATTCTACAAAGCTAAGCTAGTAACAGGAGACCTCTAGCTATCAGTAGCAAAAGCTGTGGTTGCTTAAAAAGTTACTGTCTTATAGTTCCTTCAATAGATTAACCAGACTTACCACTTTTTGGAGAATAAATCATCCATTTGAAGAACATAAGAAGGACCATATAGAAGAACAGGAACACTAAGAAAATTAATTGAGGAATGAATTCACAGTAGATGTTTATCTGCTTTTTGAAGTACCTGAAAATGAAATTGTAATTTTAAAAATAATAGGGTATAATAAAATACTTGTGGTTTTTAAGACTGAGAGAGACACCGAATAACATGTGAAGGACTCCAAGAATGATGGATATTTTCATTTTGTATGCGTTTAAAAATACAATTTTGTTGTCAGCCATCTAAAACAGTTGTTAAAGCAAGAAGAGAAGTTACAGTAGAACAAACCTGCCAAACAGGGTCAACTCCGATTGGATAAGGTGTTGAGATATAGTCATCAGTCGCTGGATTGAGCTGAAGGAACTTGTTTGTCATGACAGTTGAAACGTTGTAGTTGACAACCCAGTGGGATCCGAAAAGATTGAGAGACTTTGAAAATATATCGTTGTAAATGAGGCCGGTGTACATCGAAAAGAAACCCATGAGTAGAATAATATATCGACCAGCAAACAAGATGTTCCAAATCTAAAATCGATTTAGTTTAAATTAAAAATTATTTACTAACTTACTTCATTGTCGCTCTTTTTAGCTTGAAGTGGTTTTTCTTTGAGAACCATCCATGCGGCGAAAATAGTCATGAGGGCACCATGGCCAAGATCTCCGAACATGACAGCAAATAAGAACGGGAACGTGATGATTGTGTAAGGTGCTAAAAATATATTAATTATGATTCAAATTAAAAATAATGGTTTTACTTGGGTTGATTTCACGGTAGCTGGCGACACCATAACCATCGATTAAGGCTTGAAATCCACTTGTGAATTTATTCGTTCGATTATAAGTTGGAGGATCTTCAAAGGTATCCATTCTGTTCAAAATAGGTGGTACTGAACTTCCACTTCGTTCCTAAAAAACAGAAATTAGATATTGAAAAGCAGGAAATTTTTTATACCGTTCCCCTTCTCAAGGCGAACTGAATCGCTTCAATGTCGAGTACTGGAACCCAGCATTCAGCGATGAGACATTTCTGGGTCACGTCCAAGTTGAAAAGATTCAAAGTGTGATAGATGGCCTTGATTTTTCGCACTTTGACGAACCAGTTTTTGATGTTTTTCGCAGCGGCGACTAAAACACGATGACGATGATCTTGAGTCTGGCTCAAAACAGTATTAAGATCCTCAATTCGCGTCATAACTCCCATCGCCATTTCTCTTCTGTCAGCTGGCGCTTCTGGGCATGGATAAAGTGTCGCCCTAAAACCTTCGCAGATCTTCTTCACACGAGTTTTAAGCTGGTCTCCTTGGAAGAAAATGATGAATACTGATTTAAAAACTTGATCGCCCTAAAATAATCATTAATATGAAGAAAATGAGATGAAACGAAAATCTTACAGTAGAAGGGTCTTCTAGAGGTGTCTCGATTTCGGCTTGCCTGAGAAAAACATTTCCTCTACAAGCACGCCACAACATGCGTTCAAACGCAGGAATCCTTTCACGAAGGATAACTCCGGCGACAAACCTATACAAAGAAATAAAAAATTTACAAACAAAAATTTAGGACGATCCCTCCCAAGGCCATGTTCACTAAGCTGCTTTTTTTACTCCTACGGATGCCTGAACCACACACACACACAACGAAAAATTTCCTACGACGACATCAACATAAAAATGCTTAAGCTCACCTCATCATTAACTTCCGCGCTCCTTCCAATTCAGAACTGCCGTTTTATGACGAAAATGTGAAAGCATGATAACAAAAAAATTAGCCATAAGCGAATGTTATAAAAAGAATATTCTCTCACACGGTGTTCTCAGGTGTTTCAAATATTTAAGAGCGACTATGCCCCCAGTTTAAAAGTACTAATTTACTCTAAATAGTTCGAGTGAAGTACAAGAAAGACTACGGTAAAAGATTCGAGATAGTTTTCTAATGTACCTATGGTGAAAGGAAATGTGTTACAGTGGAATATCCTAAATGCTACTGTGTTTCATACATATCATTAGAATTCTGTTTTAACATGCTGTTTTTCGCTGAAAAGAATTTTTCATGCAAAAAAAGGGGTTAGAAGTTCTCGTTTTCAATTCGGACGTTTACATACCCAAGCTGGACAGGTCCGGCATTTGTCTGCCTCACGATGGAATCGTCGCTGATCAATGCCCTAGTCATCGATTCGGTCGAGTTCAGACCTCCCTCCTGCTGCAAATGCCCAAAATACCGACACCGGTCACAAAACAGACGAAAAAAGTACATGACATCAAAAATATAATCATGAAACCTTCACAATTTTTTTTAACGCTTCTGACGTCTCACAAAGACAAGCATAAGGCATTTAATGATTTTCTTTTCGTTTTTATTAACTTTCATCAGAAATTGTGCACTGCTTATTATGAAGCAAATTTCTCATACTCAACCTGTTAATCAAAGGCACAATTTAAAGAAGTGAATCACATTTTTCGATTATTTTTTTAAAAACAAAAAAGCAACCAAAAAATTCTGCAAAAATGTTAATAAGCACAAAGAGCAAGCAGTTTCAAAAGAAAAATTCTAAAATTAGAGGCGGTTCCATTAGGGTCCAGGCTTTCACCATGTAGCCTAAGCCATTTAAATTTAAGCATCCAATAAATTAAGTGCTTGTGGAGAATAAATAATCATGCTGAAGGTTAGCTAAAAATCCATGCATCTATTGGTTATACAATAAACGGAAAATTTAAAATTATGCTTCATAATTAAGATAAAATTATTAAAATTAAAAAAAATTGATATGAAACAATAGAAAAGTAAACATCACAGAGATAAATCAGATTTTAAATTTTCAAGGATAAGAAATTAATAGATAATTACAAGATAAAGCAAAGCATGCAAAAAAAAAGGAGAGAAAAAAAGCAGCTTTAACCATGGCCGTTAAGAATTGAAATAAAAAGCCCCGACACCATTTTAGTTAAGACTCGGCAGAAAGACGAGTCGACCTTTACCCTAACTTGAGGACCTGGTTCCCCGATTTGAGCCACTCGTCGCTCAGCAGGTTCTGCTCCTCTTCTCGTTTCGGATCGGACATCTGCACGTAGTTCATATGACTTTGATGACCCTGTGTCTGGCAAATACAACACCACATCTGTCAACGGATCTTCAGGAACGGTCAGGGGGAAAAAGGATTAAAGGTTAAGGAAGTGTTTTTTTTTAAATCGCTAGAAGCTTACATGAAAATTAAAGACTTTAAAAAGTAATTAAACATAAAAAGTTAAATAATTATAAAAAAAGGATTTAAGTAATGTCATTTATGCGAATAAAAAACTTCAGTTCATAAAATTTTAAAAATCGAGACCAAAATTTGAGCACAACTAAGGACCCACTGTTGTACTCTCAGCCATCAATCTGATGGCTTCTTCCACAATAAACTCTACAAATATAAGTAATAGGTGCAAAAACTAGAAGATTCAATAGTACTCAAATTTTGTCCGAAATTTAAAAAGACTAAAATTTTTGACTCAATGACTCAAACCCATTTTTTCCTCAATAAAATTCACAATTAGACAAACAAGAATAAAAAGGTAGTTTATGAAAAGATTTGTAAGCTTCCTTAGTTTTTTTAAATTTAAATAAAGACAAGGAGTTGTCATAAAAATGCAAGACATATTTAATGGGTTTAATAAAAAAACGCCATTAAAGAAGTCCAAAAAAATTCATTTTTTCCCTTCTACTAGAAAATCTCATTTCTAGAGAAAAAGATAAAATGAAAATGACATGGCAACTCCTTCGTTGAAGCGAAGAGAATAAGGACAGAAAGATTGAACATTTGTTATTGACACAGGAAATAGGGATAAGGAATGTAACAAAATAAAAAAAACACAAAATACAAAATTTAAGTTAACTACTGAGAAAAAAAAGTGTAGTGCAAAATACCAGTGTTTCCATGCCACTAAGTTAATAAAAAGCTACCTTCACTAAAATTAAGGCTCACTAACATCCATCACCACTTTTTAGAGACAACAAAATAAAAAAAGAAGTTGCAGAAGCCGAACGAAAATGAAATTCACTTCTTTTTATCAAATTATCCATAAGGGTAGAAAAGATGTGGTGATAGTTGCCTCATCACAGAGCTGAAAACTTATTAACAAAACTCAATAAATTAGATTTTTTTAAGAATAAAACTGTTTAAGTAAAACAGTGCACAATTATTTCGTTTATAATACTTCCTTGACGAAGTAAGAAGACAAAACAGTTGACAAAACTTACTGAAGTTTCAGATTTAATGTAACGAGTACTCAGAGTTTCATAGACTTACCTCGTCGAAGAAAACCTGGTTTTTCGAAGTATATGCTTCAGCTCGGTAAGCTCAAGGAAGTTACGTTTGAGAGCTTCCGCATTTTGGTTGACCTCACGAAGTTCGTTTTCAAGCTTTTCAAAAGTCGCCTGAAACACAAAAGTTTATTCGCATTTTTTACAAAATAAATACATTTTGTGATGCTACACTGGAAAATTAAATTTTAATTCTTTACTTATTGAAAAATTCCTTAAAAAGGTTGTTTCTCAACTGAAAACTGTTGAGAATGCCATAATTCATCAGAAAATGGACTTCTCCGACTATAAAAAAATAAAAACGCCATAAATCTTGAAAAAAGGGAGTTGATTGGACAAAACCTGAGAAAAAAGCTCAGAAATTACGAGATATTTTTGGGGCAAAAAACTCGAGGAAAACGCTCCAAAATCCTGTTTTTTATTTTTTAGTTTCATTTTGGCTTATAGACTGCACAATAGAAAGACTAGACACAGTCTGCAAACTAAAGAAGTATTCAGGTAGTCCATATATTAAAGTTGATTTAGCCCAGAGGCCAAAAGGCTGAAACCAATAACTTCTTTTCCTGTTGGTAGAACTGCTCTTCTAAACTTTCTATGAAGATTAAGAAGGTTGTTAGAAGGTCGTGGATGTGGGAACAGGCGGTAATGCTGGTTTGCATAACTTGAGACACGCCCCCTTTTGAATTAAGCCCACCAATATGTCAAATCTTTAAAATTAACTATAACAAATAGTTTAAACCTAAATTTAAAATTTAAAAACTGAACTAAAAAAAGATGAAAATGGAGAGTTGAGTCCAAGGTTGAACGTGACATGAATTGAAAATTTGACAAACTGAGGGTGATTCTGAGATTTTGAAAATTTTTACCTCTAAATTGATCATTTCCCGAGGCTGCGGTGCTTCCGGGTTTTCCCCGGTGTCCAACATAGGAATCTGATCTTTTTTAATCTCCTTTTCCAAATAGCGAAGTTTCCTTTCCATTTCATCGCACCTACGAACTTCGTTGACGAACTTCCTCTGGAAGGCGTTTACGTCCGGATTTAACTGAAAAAAAGAGGAAGAAGTAGAACGAAAAGCTTGGAATGTAAAAGAAATATTAAGGAAAACTTACATCGCGAAATTGGACAAGTCCGAGTTCTCCGAGTTCGGAAACGCAAGCGTAAGCGGCTTCACTTTGGAGGAAAAGCTGACAAAGTGTCATTTCCTCGCTTCGGAAAAGCCCCCCCATCTTCACAAACTGCTATTTGACTTATTTAAGGCGAAACTCGATTAAAACCAAACCTCAGGAGAGAAGGAGACACAGTTCCGATAAAACGAATGACCCTTTTCTTTCCTATCCTTTTTTCTCCTCGATATTGATCCGCGAAATCAAGAAAACGCCCATATGAGACGGTGTTTCGTCACAGATGAACATTTACCAACGTTACACGATAATTTTACCTTCTCATGATGATAAGAACCACTAAAACCTCAATTTGTCTAATGTTTTTGCATTAAATATTGAATCGCGCTCAACAGGCTGTTCATATTTCGAAGAAAAGTTCAAAAATTTTAATTTATTTGTCAAAATAATAGAAGATACGTAAAACACAATTTGTTGCAATTGAGAGCACTGACGGAGCGCGAACTAAAGGCCAAAGGGTCCCTACGCCTCTCTAATCACAAAAGTTATTTCGGTTGTTATTTTTAGATTTTATTTATTTATATTTCAATGGAGCAAAATTAGCTGTTAGAGAAGATTTTTACTTGCTTATTATTACTGTACTAAATTATTTTTTTATTTAGGGTGGGGGTAAAAAAAAGGTTTGAGTGAAGGCAAAGGCCACTGGCCAACCTCAACCCCGCCCTTCGAGCGTAGAGCGACTGGGTAATTAAGTTTAGAGAAGTTAAGTTTTATATTTTTAAAATAAGTTTAGTTTTAAAAAGAAGTTTAGAATGTGGTGTTAGTTGGTGATGAAGAAGACCGGAAAGGGTAAAAGCAGCGAGAGTCAAATTGCTGCTGAGCGTCTGGCTGATTATAAAGGGTCTGGAAACTTGAATTCGAGCCCAGAAGATTTGGATGGTATGAGCGATATGCCTGAAGATCAAGCTTGTGGAATAATCAAAGAGACGAGGGAGAGCTTGAAAGAGAAGAAGCTCTCCTCGACGTCACTGAGTGGGAGCGATTTGAGTGTTCGACCTAAAGTCGTCACAGTCAAACATCCAGAGTCGAATAAGCCGAAGCCGACCGTCAAAAAGAACAAACCGATCCAAGCCGATTTGGATATTGCCAAAGAGTTTCTTCGATGCCGCGACGAAGGTGTAGCAAGACTCGATTTAAGTAAATCAAGCATAACAAACTTACCGCAGACTGTAAGAGATTTGACGCATTTAGTCGAGTTTTACCTCTATGGGAACAAACTAGCGACTCTTCCGAATGAAATCGGCTGCTTAGTCAACCTCCAGTTTCTCGCATTAAGTGAAAATTCGTTAACAAGCCTACCTGAAAGCCTCGTCTCCCTTAAATCGCTTAAGGTTTTAGATTTAAGACATAATAAGTTAAACGAGATACCGGATGTCGTCTATCGTTTAACGTCGTTGACGACTCTATTTTTGCGTTTTAACCGAATCAAAGTCGTCGGTGAAGAAATTCGCAATTTGACAAACCTCACGATGCTTAGTTTAAGAGAAAACAAAATAAAAGAGCTTCCGCCCGGCATAGGAAAGTTGGTCAATTTACTCACATTCGATGTATCGCACAACCATTTAGAGCACCTTCCTGAAGAAATAGGACAGTGTGTGAATCTCTCCACTTTAGATTTACAGCACAATGAGTTGCTTGATATTCCTGAATCGATTGGAAACTTGACGTCGTTGACTCGACTTGGTTTGAGATATAATCGGCTTAACTCGATCCCAAAATCTTTAAGTAACTGCAAACACATGGATGAATTTAATGTTGAAGGAAATGTCCTTTCTCAGCTTCCGGATGGCCTCCTTTCCAGCCTTTTGGAACTAACAAGCATTACATTATCACGAAATAACTTCTCATCTTATCCCAGCGGCGGACCTCATCAATTCACCACCGTCTATTCCTTAAACATGGAGCATAACGAAATCGACAAAATACCATACGGAATATTTTCAAGAGCGAAAAACCTAACGAAGCTTAACATGAAAGAAAACATTCTTACATCGTTACCTTTAGATTTAGGCACTTGGCAAAATATGGTTGAATTGAACCTAGGCACTAATCAGTTGACGAAAATACCCGACGATATACAGCATTTGGTCAACCTAGAAGTTCTTATACTGTCGAATAATTTATTGAGAAGGATCCCTAGTACGATTGTTAGTTTGAAGAAGCTTAGATTGTTAGATTTAGAAGAAAATAAAATTGAACAGTTGCCGATGGAGATTGGATACTTGAGGGACCTTCAGAAGTTGATACTTCAGTCAAATCAACTTCAAACTTACCGCGAGCGATCGGAAATTTGACAAACTTAACATTTTTGGGTGTCGGAGAAAACAACCTGATTCATCTTCCAGAAGAAATCGGTACTTTAGAAAACCTCGAGTCGCTCTACATCAACGACAACCAGAACCTTCATAATTTACCGTTCGAGCTTGCACTCTGTACAAACCTCCAGATTATGAGCATCGATAACTGCCCGCTTTCGCAGATACCGCCCGAAATCGTCGCCAACGGTCCTTCTCTAGTCATTAAATATTTGAAAATGCAAGGGCCGTATCGAACGATGTGAAAATATCTTATTAACTAAAATAAAAAAAAGATGGCAGCTTTAATTTTTCTCGGCTATTATTATAAGATCTTCTGCATGTGCCATATTGTATTATATACATATTTTAAAATTAAGACATGTACATAAAAAAAAATAATAACTGAACATGTTTGAAGTATGATTGAATGCTTCGCAGACATTTCCGCTGCTTTCTGCCCATTTAACAGCGCCGCTTCAAGAACCAAAATTTACTGAATCAAAAATATTTTTTATTCAAAAGGAAAAATGATCAAATTATTTATTTTTTTCTTAAATTATTCCATTTCGGAATCATGATAAAAAGGTAAGAAATATTTTTATTTAATATATTTTATTTATTGTTTGTATTTTTAGGATTCCTAATTTGGTTGAAACAAATAGTTGGCCATCGGATAAACAAGGATGTGCTTACTACGGCTGTTTCGAATGCAGGTAAAAACATTGCATGATATAACTTCCTTTCTTTTTTTTCAAATATTTAGTTTAAGAATATTTTCCAATTATTTTAGGCATCATTTTTCTGCCTAGACAGAATGTCCAGTGTCCGACCATAATCGACATTTTATTTTCTTTCCAATCGCACAAAGCGAACATTTTAAAAGACATGTTGCAAAACTATTGTTTGTATGAAGTCGTTTTATTTTTTTACAAATTATAACAATGTTATACCATCTTTGAAAAATTTTGTTGATAATAACGATTGTAGTTTAAAAAAAAAATTGTATTGGGAAATTTGTTATTAGTTTTTTACTATAGATAAAAAAAGTTTGTGCTGGCCTAATGGCGTAATTGGCTCAAAACACGCTAATTGCTGTTTTTTATTGTGATTGGTTTCATACCAACTTTTGTAATCGAATATAAAAAAATGCATTTGTAGGTCCTTTCAGTATTTGGAGGCTGTCTTAGACAGGCTTGAGTGTTAACTGTATTTTTTTGTGTACAAATTAATTTTTAAAAGAAAAAATATTAAATGAAAAAAATTGTCAATGGCTTCCTCGTTGGAAGTACAATAGTAAAAATCCATTTGAGGGCCATATAAATTATAAAACAGCGAATTTGAATGATTTATCGTCTTAGAGGTAATGTTTATTTCCTAAATAGTTTTTAAGTTATCCTTAATAAGCAGTGGATTATATAAAAATTATATTTTTTATAGTTGTGATGCATATTTTTTTGGAAAAAAATTACTATTGTCAGTGTTAAGACAGAAAAAGGTGTCTTTCAGTGTATTGTAGGAAATTGATGTTAGTACAAAAAGGTGTTTGCCCCTGATAGGTTAGTAAAACTAGTCGTATCTATCGCCGAAAATTTATCATGAGGCGTTTGCTTTAGTGTCTACCTAATTTTGAGTTGTGGCTCTTAAAATCCTGTGCCTTTCACAATTCGGACTAAATATCCGCTAAAATGTTTTAAGTTTTGGATACTAAAATCCATTTTATTCCACCACTGTTTTGTTAAGTATAACTTATTTACTATATGTTTTCCCCAGTTGAAAATGATCTCTTTGAAGGCTTTTTCTTATTTTACATTTTAAACACCAACATTTATTTGAGGGTATGAAAATTGCGATGGGAATCGCTGTTCCATAATGTAATTTCTGAATCTTAAAGCATAAAAGATTTAGCCAAAATTTGGCTGTCAGATTGCACTTGGCTGTTCCTAGTAAATGCTGCCACCAGTGGGAAGTCAGAAAACGGGAGTTTTCACCAGTGCTTCCTCATCCCATTTTATTTGATTTACTTTTTTGACTTGCCAAAGATATGACCAAAATGTGAGTCATTTTAAAACCCTAAATGTGCTTGTCTTTTTGGACAGTATTTTGTTCATAGATGTAGAAAATTTAAGAAAACCGACTTGGGAAAAGTCGTTTAGTCCATTATTGTTTAAAAGCGAAAGTCAACTCCGGGCCTTTTCGCTACTTTGATAGGTAAATGTGAATTTCGCTCCCGGGAACTCCCGAAAATTTTTTGATGCGAATAAAATTTAATTGTTATTCTAGCCAAACTTAGACGGCCCATTAATAATATATTATAAACATTTTTGTCGTCATACCAATAAGAAGTCACAGGGTAACTCAAAAAAGTTAAAATGTATATTTTAGCTTTAAGTTGTTGGGGGAAAAAAATTGTTCTAGTTGCATGTAAAATTGTTTAGCTAATGATTTTTATTTCAAAGCTGAACAGTTTATAAATGTTACTTTGTGAATACAGTTTTTTGGTGACAACGCCTTCCTTGTGTTGAAAAAAAAATTGGCGGCCACGCTAATTAAATAATTAGATAAAATATGTAAACAAAATGTTAGATTTAACCTACGGTTGTTCTATGAATGGTTTTTACCAATTGTTTAAAAAAAATCATTAACTGTCCAAATTTGTGATTGTATTTTTTGTTACATTTATTTCGTAGTTATGTCAAAAAATATTAATTAGAATTTGTTTTTTAGTTGTTAAAAAAAGTCATGAGTTGAAGAAAAAAAAATTAAAGAGATTTTATTTACCTACTAATTTATTTTATTTTATTCCCTCCTTATTTTTCTCTTTATCCGCGTGCCCTGGCGCAGTCATGGATAGAAAAATTATGGGTATAATAATAAGTTCTTTTAAAAGTTGTAAAAAATCAAAGAAGTTCGTTAATTTACGTTTGATTTTGCACAGCTGTCACTTTTTCGATTAAAAGCCGTCATCTTTCAAGTTTGAGTGTGTGGACAAAGAGCCGATAAAGTCCACGTCCGATACGCTAGATCATCTTTTCACTATTTTTCATTTCCCGCCTTTAACAATCTTCGGACAATAAAGGGTTTTGTTAACGAAAACAAAATCTTTGATGTTTCTTTTTATTCAAAATCCTCAAGGGCAAGACTATAAGGTTGCTTGGGTGATGACTGATAGGTATGATGTGTTTTATAGTGTAGCGGTTTTTAAGATCTTAAGAAAGTCGAAGATATTTGAACAAAAGGTAATTTGCACATCTCACTACTTACGAGTCACGACTTGTAAACTCATTTAAGACAAAAAAAAATTTCTCTGATTTTTCTCTCAGGAGGAAATGTCGCTGAACCCATCAAAACGGACTTCTTGCTCACTTCCATCCTGAAGGACTTCTTGTCAGAGTCGTTTTGCCATTAGAGGAAATAAACGCGCAAAAACTTAAAGACGCTGTCGTTAATAATCGTTACATTTTCGGACTTAATTATGGTCATTTGATCTACAGAGTGGTCGACCTTGATGGAGCGCCGTCCTCTCAGCAAGACGTCCAGAACCACCCCAGAGCAAAATGTAAGCTGTTTGAGCTCTTTATATTAAAATTGACGTTTCCCATAATTTTTATATTAGGTAAACTGACATAAGAAACAATTATTGTTTTTAACAATCTTGAGTAGACGCTAAGGGCTTCTAAAGGAGTGTCCACTTCATGACAGGGTGAAAAATCTGACGTTGTAAACAAAATAATTGATATTAAAAATAAAATATGCATGTACCTTTACATTTTCAGGGTGGGTGGGTGGTGGGGGAAGATATATATTTGAAGTCCGGGGGTCACTGAGGCGCCACTCAACAGACGGAGAGTGTCCGGTGTCGTGCGGATGTACTGGGAAAAAACATGATTTCCCTCTTCAGCTATTTTCAGGCCGTGCTCCTAGGTAAGCACTTTCTATTTGGAAATTAAAAAGTTGAAGATCAATCTAAATACACTGCAGGCTGTTAAAAAACTCCGAAGACTTTGGCAAGACTTCCAAATTCCAAATTTTTATCCTTGTATTTCAATTCTTAGTCTAGTAAGGTTGAGCTGAGTCGAAGTTTCAGGTAGTAATGACTTCTTTAGAATTTGCCGGTTGGTAGGTACATGAAAATGTGGCAATGAAAAGCTACGTGCTAATGCCCAACCTGGAATGAAGAAAAATTTCTTATGTTCTTGAAAAAGGTAATCACTTCTTAATGTAGCAGATAGTTTTCTGTAACTTCCTACAAATTGGATGACATTTTGTGCGAATATCTTGAGCTACATAACTTTTTCCTCGAAGAATTTTCATTTTCTTAAATATAATATTATGCAAATTGAGTGTTTTATCTAACACTATTCCCTCCATAAATTGTCATAGTATGTACTTTATTTTGGAAATAATTTATCAAAAACCGGTAATCATTATTTCGAAAATACTTTTTGAGTATAAGTTAAAGGCAATCATTTTTACATCGTGACTTTCATCCAATTTCCCTATCATCCTTTCGAAACAAGAGAAATTGTTAGGGACTTTCTTTAAAAACGAACGCTCGAATGTTCATTTTTAGTCTCAATTTTAGATCGATCAATTTTAGATTGTCAATTTTAGATCGATCAGACTTGCCAGATAGGTCATTTTGGCTTCGTGTCTAGCATTGAAGTTATTTCATTGTGTACTTGAAGTTATTCTAAAGAAAATTTGAGAAGTGCCCTGAAGATTTTTGTAATGTAAAATAATCCTCGATGATCCACTGTTCCGGAGGAAACGTAATACGGAAGAAATTTCATTCCGCGGTTTTCTTCTCATTTAAATCGTTCAAATCGTCTCGAATTTTTCATCTTGGAACCGGAAATGTTCGATAAAGCTTGTGGAAATCTTTATGAAGAAAAAAAAGGATTGTGGTTTGTTAAAATATCATTGAATTCTTGTCCGGAAATCTCCTGCCACCTGAAGATTTTGAAGGCGATCTCGATCGTCAACGAACCGAGTCGGAAAAATAACAAAAGAAAGAATAATTTTAATTCTATAATTTATTGTATTTCAATAAATTATTGCTGATTCTAAAAAAAAAAAAAGTCAGATCAAGCATTTTCAAAATTTTCTATAGGTAAGTAATTTTACTTTTCATTTCGTTGAATAGGTAGGACCAAAGTAGAGCAAGTAATTTTACACGTCGAAATCAGGGGGGTTGCTTTGTTCTCGTGGCATTTGTCGAGAAAAACTCTTATTCTGGTCTTGAGCGACCGGTTCGGTGTTGTTTATGACGGTAGCAGCTCAATTTTTTCGTCTTCTTTGAACAATTTTCGAAAATGACAACCGGTAGTTAAATCTTTGTCCTTCGGTCAGTTTTAACTTGTCCAGACTCCACCCCGGTCGTTTTCACGGTCAAACGACAAAAGTGAATAAGCGACGCCTTATTTGTCCACTCGGAAACGGAGAAAAAGAAAAGTCAAACCCGTCCGGGGAGACGTCAAGACCGCCCTCGGACAACTCGAAATTCCTCAATTTTCATTGTTCCGTTCTTTCTCAGTCTCAAAATTTGACTTATTGTTATGCCAATTAAACTACGCGGATTCTCTAATAAATTTTGTTAGCGAAGCGAAACGCCGGTCATGGCCTAGGTCGAAAAGTGACATTGCGGAATTAAATAAAACACCACTCGTACTTACTGAATAGGATATTATTAACCCAGTCAAAATTTAGGTAATCTGAGAGTTTTCAGCCTTGCCAGACAGTTAAGCAACTTTATGCCTAATTTCATATGTTCTGGAAACTACGATTTTCGCATTGCATGAGAAGAATTTGGATTAAGGTCCAGGCGTGGGTGGCAAAGTTTCATGTTCGCTTGAAGAAAAAAAAACTTTTTTTGCTTTAGAGAGTAAGTTTAACCATTTTAGCCCATTTAAAGTAGCATAGCTTCCCAATTTTCATTAAAATCCTAATTCTCCCTTTTTTTAATGGCTTTTTAACGTAGAGCTTTTACCGTCGCGTCGTAAGATTAGGTAGGTAATTATAAGCGTTGAAAGTGCTTCTTCTTCTCCTTTTTTCTCTTTCTCATTTTTTGTTGAAAAATGACCGATGTACGAAAGTGATAGGAAATTAAAATGATTTGTTTTTAGTTAAAAACTTGAAGGTTCGTCTAATTAGATCTCGCCGCTGCTAACGACCTAATAACTCACCTTCTTTTGCTAAATAGGAAAAAACAAAACGATTTCCTATCGTCCCTTGGCGCAACAGACTTTTCCTTATTTCTTACTTTCAAGGAAGTAATTAAAAAAGTACTTTTTTCAATATTTTTTCAAAAGCGCTATTTCATTTCTTCTGATCCGTCACCTTGGAAATACAATGTTTTTCGCATTATCATTTCTGGATGTAACAAAAGTTATGATAAATTATGGCCGAAAAATTAAAACCCAAAGAAAATATAGAGTAGTGACACTTCCTTTGAAATAGCACTCTTTAATTTGACATCAATCGCGAGACCGATGACCTGAGTTATTTCATAGGTTCCCATTGTGTTTTAGAATAATGAAATTTTGTTCGGAAACTATTGTAACGCGTGAATCAATCTGTTTTCTTAACTCCCCCGACTACACGTCAAAAACAGGGTGAAATATTTACGCGTCGATTCATGTTCGACTTTTGAAAACAACCCTGAAAAACCCTGCGTCAGCCGGACACCTCCAACACGTCACAACACGTATAATAATGGCTCTCACTTTCAAGAATCTTGTTTTGATTTATACAATAGGATGAAGAATTACAATTTTATGAGCAAAAAGATTAAATATTTCTCCATTCTTCTTTCAGACTGTTATTTCATCTGGTATGACGGAAGATGGGATTTGAGCCAAAGAAATTGCAGTAACTAATGCAATCTTAATAACATGCAGGGTAATTTCGACAATCATTCGAAATTGGAGACAATTAAAAGATCGGCCTTTATTAGAGCAATTTATGTATACTTTTTATCTCCCGGGGAAATTAATAGCTCCCTGGATGCAAAAGAAAAGCCAAGGTTGAAGTTTTTAAGCCTTTCATGAAGCATGCCGGAAAATGGTGCACTGATCCTAGATAAAACATGGAAAATTTCCAAGTTGTATTTTTATACTAAAAGAGAATTTTTATCTTCCTCAAAGGGAAATTGTTGTAACACCCTCCGGAAAAGGGTCTTCCAGACGCCGTAGAGGAATAATGATTACGATCAGTAATCTTTACCGTTTATAAGGTTATCAATGGTGCTGGCCGTCGATAGCTTTTCCGGAATTCTTCAGCCAAAATTTTTATCAAATTTTCCGGCGTGGAGATTTTCAAGAATATTGCCCTACATTGAGGAAGTTCCCAGGTTTTTGGATGCGAATTTTACCAGGAATTTTCAGTTCAAATCAACGCAATTTTTTTTGTTGATATCCCGTGTAATTGACTGCAACCTTGATATTGATGTTCATCATTTGTACCTCCGGCAGTTTTTTTCCCCTAGATTGGCAAAAATTAAGGATGTAGTTACGTTCGCACCTGCCACATATGAATTAGCAATGATATTATATAAAAGAATTGTCAGTTTATTTACTATTTTTTCAGTTTATGCAAAAACTTTCAGATATGGTGAAAACATAAAATGTCGAGTCTAAAATTAATAGAATCGCGTGCTGAAGCCGTAGCACGCCTCCCGGAATCTGGACACCTCAATTGCGAATTCCGTTTTTCTTACAGGACTTAAAGAAATACAAAAAATAAGATTTCAAAATTGAGCTTTCTATAGCACCCAGCTGTTCATAGAAGATAATTCAATTTCCGAATTCCATTATTATAGTTTGCACGGCATTTTCAACGCATCATTATCAGCTCAATTAAAATTCTTCAAGTTCCTGGTTTCATTGGATGAAAAATCGGGTTCTCAGGACGTTAAAAATTGAGGAGTTCAGCTATTAAACCTTTAAATAATTTTTCACACGTGTCCTCATTTGTCGGAATAAATTAAAAACGGGCATTAGCCAAATCGTTATTCCTTTATCATACCGTCATCTGTAATCCACCAAGGGTACGAAATAGAACCAAATTATGTACTTTGAATAGTACTAGAGCTCTCACAATAATTATAACTTAATGAACTTAATTGCAACATGCATTTTTCCCAAGAAAATCGTAAAAAGGGTTTTTTCCTTCCTAGCTTCGATATGAAGCTAGTATTAATAAAAATAAGTTTTGTATGTACCAATTTCAACCCCCTGATGATTAGAATAATGAATCGAAGGCCATATTGCAGACATGCTCTGATTGTTTGACCTGAAGTTCAATTATTTACACTCAGAGAGGTGCCACAAGTTATCCTCGAAGAGTAAAACTTTCAACGGTAAACATACGTCCCTCAAATGAGTTATTTAAAAATTTAACTTCACCCCTTTATTAATTTTATATACTTTGATCGATATTAGTGATATTACCAAAAAGCGATTTTTCTATTTTCCGTTTGGAACCTTGGTTGCATTCTAAGAAAGGCTAAAAATATATGCGTAAACAAAATGGATTTGCGAATTTTGTTTAAAGTCTCAGCATCCTGAGAAAAAAAGTGTAAATTTAGATCGTGAGGCGAATCCTAGATTTTAAAATCTAGTGCCAAATCTTTTTCATTGTTCCTTGAACAATAAGGACTCTATATCTCGATCGTCCCCAATCGTGAAACTAATAAAGTGGTCCTTTTAAAAAGACAATTAGCAAAACTCCCCGTTAGGTGTAGAAACGTGTGAAAATTCTCAACGATATTACGAATTTAAGGCAGTTTTTACTGTGCTTTTACTATAAAATCATAATTAGCAAAATAATTTTCTGATTTCTGCTGCAGGTCAGATTCTCTTCATTACGTCTTCCTTAAGTATCAACTTTGGCTACGATGTTGATGATGGTAAATATTTTTCAATTCTTCATTCTTTTTTGTGTGCAGAGATTTTTTTTTTCATATTATGTTAGTAATTATGGTTTAATATAATGGAATGTTAGGTCCTGACCACTGGCCGGAATTTTATAAAACGTGCGGAGGGAAATATCAGTCGCCGATAAACATAGACCACAAAATGGTGACGATACAAAATTTCGAAGGGCTCAGAATGCACGGCTTCGGGCAGCTCCCTTGGAAGATCCACATGAAAAATAATGGACATTCGGGTTTGAATCTTCGGCATCATATTATCAAATCGCTAATTTAAAATAGATCCATTTTAGTCGAATTGAGGATGAATACAGATTTTCCTATACGTATAAGCGGAGGTCCACTTTACGGGAACAACTATACGTTGGAGCAGCTTCACTTTCATTGGGGGAGAAATGACTCTTTAGGAAGCGAAACGTGGATCAACAACCATGCGTAAACATTTTTACATTTAATTTTTTTTACACAATATTTTCTAGCTACCCTATGGAAGTCCATATTGTATTTTTCAAGACAGAATATGGGACGTTTCAAAATGCGATGAAATCTGGCCCAGATGCTTTAACTGTCCTTGCCTTATTTTTTGAAGTAAGACGAAGGCAAATTTTTTTTCGACATTTAAAATTATTTTAGATTGCTACTTACGATAATAGAGCCTATGCAGGTTTGATTGAGTACCTGAACAAAATAAGCATGCCTGACAAGCAGGCGGATCTTTCGTGCGCTTTACCTTTGCAGTATTTTCTTCCTGACAATACACAGAATTACTACACTTATCATGGATCTCTTACTACCCTCCATGCTTAGAGATAGTCACATGGATCGAATTTTCAACCCCTATCCCAATATCACACGAACAAGTATTTTTATTTATTAAAAATGAACTTAACAACTTTTTTTTAGTTGGAGAGCTTTCGCAAATTGAGATCGATACATGGTCCTTTGAAGGACAATCACAGGCCCATTCAGGAGCTTCACGGAAGGCCTATTTTTTATAATGAAAGAAATTTAGAAAATAGCAGTAGGCAGTTAAATTTAAACGTTTTCTTATTATTTTTAATTGCTTTCAATCTTATAAAATGAGATTTTAAAATCGATGTTTTCCTTAAATGGATCCGCCATGGACTTGTGATACATAGATTGTGATACAAAACAATAAATTAAAATAATGTTTTTTAATCTCTAGTAAATCCTTTACAATGAAAAAACATGTGTCAGTTATATAAAAAAAATTAAATTCCAGACATGTTAACACTAAAACACAAAAATTGAGGTAAAAGATTCAAAATTGAAATGACCGATTAGGACTAAAGGGGTCCTCGGTCGAAAGCTGATGCCTCGGCTTTTCCCAAGAGATTTTTTCCTTTTTTTCGTTTCACAACGACTTAGCTGAAAATGCCGCCGAAAACAAGCATCACAGGAGGTAAAAAGAGCATCACAGGCTCTAAGAAGAGTATAACTGGCTCTAAGAAGAGTATCACTGGCTCTAAGAAGAGCATTACCGGTTCTAAAAAAGCATTACCGGGAAAAAAAAGTATGTCAGGTTCGAGGAAAAGTATGAAGAGGAAGAGCATGAAGAGAAAAAGTCTGCAGGACGTAGGAGAAGTCTGCTGGTTCAAAGGGACGTCGGTCGTCCAAAGGGCGGAAATCCATCCAAGGTAAGTCAATCAAGAAATCTGAACTTCCAATATCTTAAATCAATCTCAGATGGGTTGAGCGAACTTCCTGAATACAATGCAGAAAACGTTAGAGATGCCATGCATGAAATGGGAAGCGCAGAATCCCCGATAAACCTCTCGATGAATATTTTGAAAAAAATTCGCCTTCCACCAATCACTTGGTATAACTATGATGTCAAAGCACATGCGATGAAATTATCAACACTGCTTATTCAGGTACAAACTAACAAAGTTAAAATTATTAAATGGTTTATTAGTGGTTCTTACTGGTCTTTGGGGTGAACATTCCAAGCCATACATCAACGGCGGACCATTTCTGGATGACTACGAATTCTCGCAGATTCATTTCCACTGGGGACAACACAACAATGAAGGGAGCGAGCATACCGTCGACGGTGTTGCGTAATTACATGAAATGCTTTAATAGTTTTAAAAACTATTGATGCATACCAAGAAATTTTCTACACTCTAAATATGATTTCAGGCATCCATTTGAGCTTCATGCTGTTTTTTTAAAAAATCCTATGGTACTCATGAACGAGCAAAAGCAGAAGAAGATGGTATTGCTGTCCTTGTGTATTTGTTTAAAGTATAGTTTGACGCTCTTAAGTTTCTTTTAAAACGATTGTATGATTAGATTGCGCAGACGACAAATCCTAAATTGCAACCAATAACAGATTCACTATCGTCAGTCGTGAACGCATATTCTGATGCATCGATCGATCCTGTCCCGTTGATGTCCTTGATCAAAAATATTACTGACGATTACATTTTGTACTTGGGAATAATGAAATACAAATGTGCTCATGGAGTGCTCTGGCTTATTTGCAGAGATACGTTTGGAATAACAGAAGCTCAGGTTTGTCTTTTACACAATTCAATGAGTTCACATATTTGAGCACTGAGATGTTCTCTGATCTTAATTAAGGGTTCCCTTATTTTATCGAGTTTATTTTAAAAAATTTTAGCTTGAGACGTATAGAACGTTGCTAGGTAAAAAACAAAATCCAATAACCAAGATAAGTTTATGGATTGGGGAAGCTGGGGAGAGGCCTGTCTACCTTGTCAACCCATATGATCTTGAAGAGAAGCATCTACTTCACCCGATTTAAAGCGCTAGGATCTAGGAGATCGTCGAGGCGGCAATCAAGACGTAGGTCTTCAAGAAGGCAATCGAAACGACAATCAACAAGGAGGCAATCAAGACGACGATCATCAAGGAGGCAATCCAAAAAGAAATAAATCCCAAGATTGTTAACCGAATAAATGTTATTGTTTATGGCAGAATCCTTTTTGTCTCCTACGGATTCTAATTTGTGTTTATTTTAGCTGGAGCCGTTTCGTTCTCTCCTTGACAATTTGGAAACCAAATGCCGAAGACATTCCGCGACCCTCAAGACTTACAAAACAGAACAGTGTTCTTAATAACGCCCAAGTTGATTGATCAAAACGTAATGCATGCATATACAGAGCCAGTTGTCAAAAAGCCTAAGAAGGACAAAAAGAAAAAGAGCAAAAAAGCAAAAAGAGCAAAAGAGCAAAAAGAAGAAAAAGAAGAAGAAGAAGAAGAAGAAGAAGAAGAAGAAGAAGAAGAAGGGTTCAAAGAAAAGCTCAAAAAGGGAAGGGCAAAAAGAAAAAAGTGATTGTGAAAAAAAGAACTGTGACGACAAAGAAAAAAAGCAAAGGGAAAAGATAAAACACAATAAAAAAATTACACATTAATGGTTTCATTTGTTCGTAACCACATTTCTATAAATACGCTAAAATTTTATCCTAGAGATTTTTCAATAAAATTATACCTTAAATATATAAACAGTTTTTAAATAAAATAATTTCAAGTTTTATATGTAATTTTAGCTAGAAGCATTCCGGACACTGCTTGATAGATACAACAGTCCGATCCCGAAGTCATATAGGGGTATAAAAGATGTGGATAACGTCCGGTTTACCTCTGCTCACCTTCAAAAAAGAAAAGTAAAGCGATACTCCACCCTAACGCAGATGTAAAAGTCACTTTTAAAACGACCAAACGTACCAAGGAATTCAGAAGTCATATGAAGAGAAAGAGCAAAAGAAGCGCAAAGGTCGGAAGAGGAGCAAAAGCAAAAAAAGGAGTAAAAGTCGCAAAAGAAGTAAAAGCCGAAAGAGAAGTAAAAGTCGAAAGAGAAGTAAAAGTCGAAAAAGGAGTAAAAATCGAAAAAGGAGTAAAAGTCGAAAAACCAAAAGGACAAAAAGTAAGGGAAAGAAAAAAAGTAAAAAATCAAGATCGCGTTCGAGGTCAAAAAAGCGATCAAAAAGCTCTTCCAAAAAAAGGCATCAGCAAAGAAAAAAGCAAAATAAAAACTTAACAGGAAACAAAACATTTCTTTTTAAAATCAACTTTATCCCCAGCCTTAATATCTAAATTTTAAAAGCAAACAAACAAATTTTGAGATTAAAAAAAAATTTATTCAACAAATACATTTTACAGAAAAAAAATTTAGCAGTCTCCCCTTTTTTTGACTTAAAAAAATTTTTTGTTTGGATGTGCTTAAATACTGTTTATTCCCTATGAACAAGTACGTAGACTCCCAGACAGGCCAAAACAGCATACTGGAATATAAATTATAACCTTTTGTAATAAAAATTAGATCTGTTACCTTGATTTTGGGAAACTCATTCATGTAGATGGTGACCATTCCAACGTAAGGTAAGAATCCTCGTGCTCGTCCGACAACATCCGTTTTACGGAGCCAATACTGTCCCGGAGCGTAGAGCCCTCGATCGTCAACGCTGTTGTTGTCACCTTTCGTTAAAAATTTAACCGTTCCATTGTTCCTGCAAATGATAGAAATTCTTATTGTGTGCAACGTGTTCTTCTTGTAACAAAACATCTAAAAGGCTGGTAAAACGCACAGACTCCTCTAAAAAGGCAGGAAATATCTAGTTTTTGAAGTCTAAAGAACCCTCAGTTAGAGAAACCCACAAAAAACCTAGGCAAACTCCTGAAAATCTTGTAAAAATGAGGTTTCTTTGTCAAAACCCAAGACAAAATCACAACAATCCTTTAAAAACGGTGGTTGCTAGTGAAAATGCTCATACCCTCTAGGAAAAAATCTCGTTTTTTGAAAACAAAAAAATTAACAGGAGCGTCAAAACGCTTTTTAGTAAGGGTTCCCTATCTGTTTCCAGCGATTTCTTAAATCAAGTTTTTTCGCGGACCCCCTGGCATGGCTGTTGGAGCCCTTCACACTTTGGGAACCTCCAGTCTAGATTATTTCATATGAAATATTTCTAGTTTCTACTTTTTTAGCCCATATTGATACGTACTTTTCATGAAGTTTCAAGACCTGTGAACAATCGGGATGTCCCGTCCTTCCACCTTGAATACGACGATTTCACCACTCGGACGGGATCGTCTTGATAGTTGGTCAAAAATAGCAATCCCCGATTGAAATGCTGGTTCCATACTGCCACTGAAATTTCACGTTAGTTAGCACCAACTTCATTCCTCATGAAGGTTTACCTGAGACGACTACGATGGGACTTTCGCTACCGGTAACGACCATGAGCCCTTCCAAATCATGAGGGCAGAAGAGAAACGATCATACCGAAGCTTAGACATTGGTAGAGGAACTGGAAAAAGTACAATATGAAGAACCTGAGGACCAATCATACGGTGTTAACTCACCTGTCGCTTATTCATACGGCGAAGTTCGTCCAGCATATCTTGAAACATGGCTAGTTCTATTTATTTACGAATACTCCTATAGATAATTGATTCGGAAAAAGCAATTTGAGCGAAACTTTGAAATAGCGGCTTCTGTCCACGTCAGTTTACGAATACGATAAAAGAGCCTTAGAAGCGAAAGGTTATATTCTGTTATTCATCGCTTGAGTAGTTTGAATGTCAGGAGGGGTACCTTGTTACCCCTCCACAATTAAATCAGGAACGTTTTTAACGTCTTCTAAACACACGACGCAAATTTTTAAGAGGAACTAGTTCAACAGTGTGGGAGATAGCATAGTAATTTACTAGCAACAAAGAATAGAGAAAGTTTTTTTTATTTTATTTATTTTTTACAAGTTCGCCTAATATCTCCTTACATAAAGAAAATTTGCAACAGAAAACTTATAATTAAATTGGGGGAGAAAGTATTCATTTAAAATAGATCATGTCCACCTTTGATTAAAATTCTGTGAATTTTACAGTAAAACTTTATACAATAGGTTTTAAAAATAATAAAATTATTCAGTTCTTATACGTTTAACAGGGATGTTGGAGCGGTGATGTTGTCTTTTTTTGGTAAAGTTTTCACCCCACCACCGGAGAGCGACGACATCTTGGAGCCACCTAACTTGAGTCGCTGGACCAAACCCTTTTTCATTTTTGGCGATTCTAAAAATGATGGCTGGCTTAGAGGGTGTCGATATGGGCTGCAGCAAGAGATGAATTCGGGACGGTTTGGTTCTGTGGGCCGCTATAAACACGGACGAAAGCAAGCTGTTGCATTTTGCTGTCTCCCTGAGCGCGCTATTACGAACAGCCAAACAAACGGAATATTCTTATGTTTCCAGCGGGGTTTGAGGAGGCTCCCATGATAAGTGTGCACCTTCAGCCGATTTCGATATTTTGATGGAACTGGGAGTCCTGGGTAGCCTGGGAGGCAAGTTGAATGCAGAGACTTCACTCCAAGGTCCACGCCCGCAAGAATTGACAGCAGCAACTCTAAATTTATAAGCAGTCCCAGGTTCCAGATCAATTTTAAAGCAATTTGTGAAATCAGGAAGGTTGTCCACTAGTGATGTCTCATGTTCTGGATCATGGTTGAACGGTGGTTCATAATAAGAGTTGACAAAACATTGCGTTCCCTTGATAATTCCAACATCGCACCAAACTGGCTCTTTTTAATTTCCTCAGTTTTAAGACCGTTGGTCGCTTCACATAATGCAGCGGTTGCTAATGTAGCAAGGTCATCGTTTCCTGCTGTGTCATGCCTCATATCAGATTCGGGTACTAAACCGATTGGAACGATGGGAATGGAGGGCTCGTCTTCATCCTGAGCTTTGGTCGATTCTTGAAACTGATCAGCCTCTTGCATTAAAGAAGCAGTCATTCTGTTCTTCTGGGAAAAGGTTAGATCACCACTCGCTTGCGGCCGTTCTTGCTGCTCTTCCAATCCACCTTGCTCAAGCAAAGCTAAATTACGTTCCACAGACATAGCATCATCTAATCCCATTTCATCTTTTTCTTCTTCTTTTGCCTCAATTTTTTTGATTTTTCATTTTTTGGGTGTTCTTCTTGCTGATTTCTGCTTCTAACTAGCTACAGCTCCTTCTAAACTATTCTGCTTCTAAACTAGCTACAGCTCCTTCTAAACTATCAATGCCGACTCCACTTAAGTCTCCGGTTTCTTCAAGTCCTAGTCATCTTGAGCGATGGGGTCAAGTTTTTTCTTGTTCCTCATTTCTGGAACTTTCTCTTCAGGAGGAGCCTCAGCGACATATCTTCTTTGACTTCACTATCTTTGATAGCTTCCTGAATATCTTCTATAGTCTCTCCTACACTTTCCTCATTTTTAGGATCACTCGTCTCAAGCTGATCTAACATCGAAGCCTCATTCTGTGTCTCATTCATGTTGGAACTTGGGGGATCGAGCATAGAGCTTCAACGTCCATTTCATTTCCCTCACCTTTAGCCTCTGCTCCTTCAGCTTGAGCCTCCGCATACAAC
Source organism: Orius insidiosus (assembly GCA_014119065.1). Taxonomy (NCBI): domain Eukaryota; kingdom Metazoa; phylum Arthropoda; class Insecta; order Hemiptera; family Anthocoridae; genus Orius; species Orius insidiosus. Next base: position 56,738 of record JACGAQ010001002.1, read on the forward strand.
CCATCCACAGGTATATTCATATCAAAATTCATTATCTAAAAAACTTCATCAGAAATGATAATGATTTATTCCATACATACGTGTCTCTATGTATAAACCGAGAAAAACAAATTCATTTAAAAACTTAAAATTAGTGAGTAAAAATAAGGGAAAGTGAAGACGCGGTAATCGGTATCAAAACAAAAACCGCTATAACCTCGTGTACTTGTTAAACAAACCACTCGCGAACAGGCTTACCAACTTAAACAAAATGGGTGAAAAAAAGGTCTTTTCGGGAGAGTGCTACTCTAGCGTCTGCCAACTCCCACTCTCGGAAGTCAGACAGTTCCTGAATCTCCCCTCCCGAGCACCCCACTATCCAATGCTATCAATGCCGACTCCACTTAAGTCTCCGGTTTCTTCAAGTCCTAGGTCATCTTGAGCGATGGGTACTTCCAAGTTTTCTTCTTGTTCCTCATTTTCTGGAACTTTCTCTTCAGGAGGAGCCTCTGCGTACATGTCTTCTTTGACTTCACTATCTTTGATAGCTTCCTGAATATCTTCTATAGTCTCCTACACTTTCCTCATTTTTAGGATCACTCGTCTCCTACATTTTCCTCATTTTTAGGATCACTCGTCTCAAGCTGATCTAACATCGAAGCCTCCTCATTCTGTGTCTCATTCATGTTGGAAACTTGGGTGAGCATCGAAGCATCCATGGATGCTTCAACGTCCATTTCATTTCCCTCACCTTTAGCCTCTGCTCCTTCAGCTTGAGCCTCCGCATACAACCCATCCACAGGTATATTCATATCAAAATTCATTATCTAAAAAACTTCATCAGAAATGATAATGATTTATTCCATACATACGTGTCTCTATGTATAAACCGAGAAAAAACAAATTCATTTAAAAACTTAAAATTAGTGAGTAAAATAAGGGAAAGTGAAGACGCGGTAATCGGTATCAAAACAAAAACCGCTATAACCTCGTTGTACTTGTTAAACAAACCACTCGCGAACAGGCTTACCAACTTAAACAAAATGGTGAAAAAAAAGGTCTTTTCGGGAGAGTGCCTACTCTAGCGTCTGCCAACTCCCACTCTCGGAAGTCAGACAGTTCCTGAATCTCCCCTCCGAGCACCCCACTATCCAATGACATTCTAATCTAGTTTCTTCCCCCAGAGTTCAGACAGTTCATTTTACATCTTCATCTCACACTTGATAAAGAGATCTGTTTGTTTTTGTTTTGCTATTAGTTTTTTTTTAAATCGCTTTTTTGTTTATTTGGTATCTTGCAGTGACGAGTCATCCTATATTATTCTTTATTCCATAAATTAACTATTCTACCTAAGATAGTCAAACTATGAACGTAAGTTTTTATAGTTAAATTTATTTTACTGAAAATTCTTTATAATAAAGTTGCACTCTATAATTTAAGAATTTTTGCTGTTTTCAAGAATGTCAGCTCAGTTATTCAAACTCGTCTAACCGGTTTGTGCTTATTTTAAAATTCATCGTTCGATTGAGACAATCAATTTTTGACGTTTCATCACAAAAGAAGACAGCTGTTCATATTTTCTCAGATTATTATGTATAGCACTTTATAATTGTGATTTCTTATTTCCTGAATTGTTTTTGGCAATGATTCTTTTTTTGAATTGTAAAAAACTTAATAATAGGTTCGTGCATAACTGTACTGGGTATGTAGGTCAGATTCCACCTTGTGAATTGTGATCCGTCTTCCCTTCCCTTTTGCTATTTGTTGTTTTAAGACAATCTGATTCGTGTTTGTGACTTGCTGAATACATGAAAATTTTGTACAAATTATCAATATGGCATGCCATCAAGAGGTCAACTTGAGACCCTAAGTGCCAATGTCTGGGATTCTGATGTTATGATTATGAAAGGTAGATATGCCTACATAGAAAGAGGCTGTCAATTTTAAGGCCCTTTCCTTGATCTACCCTAGATTGATGATTGGTTTAGGCCCTAACAGTGAAGATGCATTGGTCTGCTGTTAGGTACTAGGTCAGTAGAAATAGTACTGGAAACTTCCTTTTTTATGAATTTAAAAGCCTAAAACGGCTTTCATCATTCATAAATAATCTCATTAATTTATTCTTGCATAAGATTTACACTAAATAATTCAGTGCAAATATTGCGAAATATAAGACATGAGGTTGTATATAGATCAGTGATCAAGAACCAAAAAGTGTTGAAATTTATTTCCTGCTTTTTTCCTCCCTTTACTCTTTATTTTGATTGTTCTCTCACTGGGTTGTGTAACGGTATTAATTATTTTTGTAATTTGTTCCGTATTTATTGTCTGGTTCTCACGATGTCGTTACCACATTTTTTTTCTCAGACAAGTTATTAAGGCTTTTAATAGTGTATAATTTTTTTCCAGGTGTACTAACTGAGGGATGAGAGGGAAAGAATGGGTTTTGGTGGAGCGAGGTCGCCCACTAATACGGTGACGTTTGAAAGTCCATCGCACAACGCGCACAATTCTTTCAGGGCTTAATGTCCTTAGATCAAAAGGAGATTTACTTGACATCACACTTATCGCTCAAGGCGAAACTTTCCAAGTAAATTACATGATATTTGGAACATCTAACTGCTATTTTAGGCACATAAAGTGGTACTAGCATCATGCAGCGACTACTTTCGGGCTATGTTCACAGACGCTATGCTTGAATCAAGGCAGTCGGAAATTTGCTTAAATGGTGTCTCTGCGGCTGGTATGAAATTACTTCTGGAATATGCATATACTGCTAGGCTTGCGCTTAATCTTGCCAATGTCCAAGACGTTCTTTCTGCTGCATCTCATATTCAACTTGTTGCAGTTGTCGAAGCTTGTTCAAATTACCTCCAGGTATTGTTTTTAATTTCTTTATTTTAAAAATTTTAATTTTGTTTTTTAGACTCAACTAGATCTTGATAATTGTGTGGATGTTGCTACTATATCTGAGACGTATTGTTTAAAACAGTTGCGAAATGTTGTCTATCGATATATGTCGAGTCATCTGGTTGAGTTTTCTCGTAGTTCAGAATTTACACGTTACATCCACAACAGCTTGAATATCTTCTCTCATGTGACTTCCCTGTCGACTGCCCTGAAGTACAAGTTTTAGAAATAACGCTGCGATGGTTGCAGTGCTCACCGTTAGACTCGCATAGTAAGAGCATGTGGACGACACGACTGGTACGGAAGATTCATATGAGCGAGAGCTGGTGGGAACTCGATACTCTCTTGGAATCTGGCGATATGTCTAAGATGGTCTACGAGGCCATCCGACTGAGTCGCCACCATAGAAAGTCTTCCATTCAGATACCTTCTTCACCTTTAGTAAACTCAAGAGGGATGACACTTGCTATCATAAAGGTTTGTTGTTTGTAACAAAAAAAATTTTATGACATGATTTACAGGTTGGAGGTTTTGGCATAGGAGGCATCACAAATGAAATCACATATATGCAACCTAGCTCAAAAAAATGGCGTCATCTCACATCCATACCTCATGTTGAACAATGTAATTTTGGCACAGCTGTATTAAATAATGATCTTTATGTCGTGGGAGGATGTTTCAACCAATCCCTACAAGTATATTGTTTGACTTTTTAAAACGGAGATTTATTTTTTATTTAAAGGAAAACATACATCCTTTTGGTTTTCGATATTCACCGCGAAGGGATTCTTGGGCAACGATGGCTCCAATGCAGAGAGAAAGATGTAGGTTTTCTCTAAATGTTTTATCAGGGTTGCTGTACGCTGTTGGAGGAGTGAGTGAAGGCGATGGTATTGTTGCAGAATGTGAAAGGTATTTGATGAAAGATTCTTTTCAATAGTAATCATTGTTTTTAGATATGACCCAAGTACTGATATGTGGGAAAGAATAGCTCCTTTGCCGAACCCTAGTACTCAACATGCAGCAGCAACTTTAGACAATTACCTTTACGTCTGTGGTGGATTAGACAGAGATGTGATGCTTAACAGCATGAAAAGATATGACAGCGAGCTTGATCGTTGGGAGATACTTACTCCTTTGCCAACCCCTCGTGCAGATCATACAATGTTGAGCCTTCAAGGTCGCCTTTACGTCTGTGGAGGGTGGCTTGAAGATGAACTAACTGCTAATAGAGTAAGTCACAATTTCAATTTTTATTATTATAAAAGAAATTTTGTTTAGATTTTAGTTGATTCCATTGACTGCTATGATCCTATTGAAGCGAGATGGAGTCGGATTGCAACAGTCCCCTCTCCTCGATATCACGCAGGCATTGTAGCTGATAACAATAAAATTTATTTCATCGGTGGTTACCAGAGCGATGCAATATTTGACACTGCCACTGGTAATATTTTAAATTATTAAATCTTTATGATTCTTTTAATCTTTTAGCTGTTATTGACTGTTATGATTTGACAACTGGAGTTTGGTCTTCGGAAGAAAATATCCTCAGGACATTTGGGAGCACACCTGTGTTACTCTGTACATCCCAACTTGTAGGGACGACATGGAGGTGTTAACCGCCACCAAACTTTAATTTTTTATTTTAAGACTTGAATCTACTGCCACCGTATTTAAAATTTTATTTAAAACCTAATCTGTGATTATTTTGACAGTTATTTCTTTGAGTATAAATTGTTTTATGGCTGCTTTTCCATCTCTTTTGTTTAAAAATGTAAACCTTGAAAGTTCATAAAATTATAATACTCAAAGGTAATCAGTCAAACTTATTTTGCCATTATTTTCTGAGTTTTGTCCAGCACTTTGGTCAATATTATTGTGATAAACGTACCTTGAATTAATTTTGATTTTGTGTGTTTTAAATTTTTTTCCAAGTTTGACTTGTGTATTTATTGTGATTTATTTATATTTTTTTTGTGTGTATGTTATTTAATTATTTTGACCGCCATAAAATTTAGGGCTTTTTTGTTGTGGCACTCGCAGGTTGCTCAAATTGACGACACGTCCTAATAAAGGCCTAAAGGGTTCGCTCTCTCAAAGAAGATTTTGTTATATTTCATGACTTTATTAAATAAATGCAATGTTAAGAATTTTTTTATGATTTTTTTCTTTTAAAACTCCCGTAAGTTCTTCCAGTTGTTATCCAATGCCTTGGCAATATGACAAACCACCTGGGCACTAAAAAAATGCTAGTCTCGATCCTAAAGGAACTTCCTTTAAGTAGAGCTATTCTATAATACATTTTGTACTTCAGAGGGAATATTTGACATTTGAATAAAAGGCGGGAGAGTGAGCAGTGTTGCGCTTGAAATGGCGTATATTATTAAATAAACTGAATATGTACGTATTTCGTGGTTATATTGAAAAAGTACCTCATTTTAATTATATATTTGTTCGAATAATAAAAAAATTCTAGAATAATCTTATACGAGCAATTTTGTTCTAATGCCTGAATTTATACAACACTGTTTATTTTAATTGCTTCGGAGCTCAGGTTTGTTGTTTATCCTCTCAGGTGAGGCTGGATGGAGGATTTATTTTCGTTGATTTCATTATAATAAGTAATCTTGAGACGTATATCGTGTGTGCTGTGAGTTAGCTAATTTTGATTGATTAAGTTCTTGGACTTATCGAGGTTTGTTAACAAATAACGGTTTGAGGGACTGAAGAAAAAAAGGGGGAAAAATGTGTGTTTAAATTTTTTGATAGAGGATGGCGGAGAGTGAGGGCGGGGGTACGAATTGGGTCGAGTTCTGCGAAAAGCACGCGAAAACCGCCGCGAGTAATTTTGCGAAAAGTCTCATTTGTTATATCGACTCGCACAACCCTGACTCGACCAACGTCGAGCACAAGGAGTTCTTGACTAAGTTTCTCGATAGTTTCGTCGAGAATTTTGAAAGGAAATAAAAAATGTTCCGAATGGTAACGGCTACCCTGAGCGAGGCGAGAACGGGGACTATTTCGAGCAGCCGGAGAACAAGTCGCCGAAACTTTTCCACCGCCCGTTTTTCCGTCGCCTCTCCTTTAAAGCGTTGAAGAAAAAAGGATTTTTCTACAGACAAGTCTCAGATGAAAATGATGCCTCCAAGAATCTTAAAATCGACAAAAACTCAAAAACCCGTCTTGCCAAATCGTCGTGGAATGTCGCAAAGAAGGTATCGTCAATTATTTAATCGGTGAAATCCTGACGGTACACAAAAATGGGAAAGATGCCGCCTTGCTTTGGTCAAAACGTCGGCGGATATATGCTCGAGTTTTATTCGCCGCCGAAATCCACAAAGCCAAAAAGTGGCGTTTTTTGTTTTTTGATAACAGAAGCGAGAGAGACGACTGCTTTAGAGATGCCTGACCATGAAAATACGTTCGTTTTAAAAGCCGATAATAATATGGAATTCGTAATTGAAGCTCATGATATTGATGATATGCGATCGTGGTTAGCTACTGTTAAGTATTGCACAAGAAATCCTGAAGATTCCAACAGTCTGACCGGCTCGATGTCAGCCCTAGCAAAATGTTCTGTTGATGAAGATCCTCCAGAGTTGCCACCACGATTACAGGAAGCTTCGAATAGTAATTTTGAATTATGTTCTTATGATGAAACGGAAACTGAAATTGATTTATCCGTCGTTCTTCAAGAATCCTTGGTTTCATGGAACGCTGCCCAGGGCAGAAGCTGCTACGTTGGTGCTCCATACGGGTTCTTCTGGCCACGGGGTTTTTCTTGTAAGGCAGTCTGAGACAAGAAAAGGCGAGTTTGTTTTGACTTTAATTTCCACGGTCGGGCTAAACATCTACGGATGACCATCAATGATTCGAGTCAATGCCGAGTTCAGCATCTTTGGTTCGCGTCGATATTTGACATGCTTGAGCATTTCAGACAGCATCCAATACCCTTAGAATCTGGCGGTACTGCAGATGTTACATTGACACACTATGTAGTAGCAACCTCAGTTAACCGACCTCCACGGCAACCATCATCCTCAATAGTGAGCGTCGTGCGCCGCCGACTCCAGAACAAAGGGAAATCATCATTCATGGAGGATCCATTCGTACGAGAACGGAATCAATGGAGAGAGTTCAAGAGACAGGATCGGGCGGATCGGTCACATCCGTCGTTGGAGGGCGTGCCATAGAAATGCTTATAGTTTCGTTTAATTTTTTATGTTATCAACTCAAAAGTCTGGTTTTTCTTAGTTTATTTGTTTTTCGTTCAAAATGAACTTCAGGGAGTACCTTATGCTCAATTTCAAGTTCCTAATTTTGTGTATCTTAGATTTAAGTTCTATGCACAATTTTTGTTTTTTATTTTCTTGTCATTTTTAGCGAGTTTCCCGGTGTGAGGCATTTTTGGATCAATTATGTACCTAAATATTTAAGAAGAATCATAAGTAAATGATTAAATTCAAGCCCAATTTTATAGAAAGAGGCAAGAGATTCAATTTCAGACTTTATAATTTTATTTGATGATTCAAGAATGGTGCCAACGAGAAGATATTATGAAGGATAATCTATAAGTGTCTGGCTTGAGAGAAAAAAGGAAATTCAGTTTAAAACAAAGCTTTTTAATCTGCAGCTTTTTTTTCTTATGTGCAAATTAGGGCTGGTCAGTCGCTAGTTACTTCACACTAAGTTGTTGACTCAGCTTATGATTGACAGATACTCAACAATACCCCCTTTTTTTTCTCACTCTATCTCTCTAATTTTGTACCTATGTCTTAGTATTAATTTAACTCCCTATTTTTCATTTTGAACGTTTATTTCACATTCCTGACAAGGATAATTTCAACACTAGTCAGAAATTAATAATTTGTCTTCGTTTTTTCTTTTTTTTTTCTTCTTGGTGTGCAATATCTGTTACTCAATGTTTCCCTCCCATTTGGTGGCGTTTTTCCAATGTCGTCAGGTCGTGACTTTTTCATATATAACAGGGTACAACGAAAAAAAACGAAAACTTTACGATCTGGTACGTTTTTTTGTTCCCTTTTCATGGCACACCCTGTATTGAAAAATGCCACCTCACCGCCATTTCATTTATATGTCTTCAAAATTATGCCAATATACGTATTATACATCTTTTAATGTCATTGTATGTCAAAAATAGAAGAAAAAATGATATTTTTTAGATTTTGGCAATTTCGTTAAAAATTTTTCTTTTATTTATTTTTTAACTTCAAGTTTTTTCTTGTATTATAATTTTTGGTTATTTTTTAAATCATAGTTTTTTAAAAATATTTTAGTGGAAAAAAATTGTTGTGTTCTAGTTTGTTTTTTTTCTTGATTTTAAACAAGTGATATTACTAGAAATTTATAAAATATAAAATTTTAGATTGTTTATTTTGTTACTATGTATTTAGCTTTCAAATTGCAGCTAACTGCATGAGAAAATGTTAAACAATTTTTTTTTTGGCAATTTTAAAATTTATCCAGCTATAAGAAAATTAAGAAGGCTGGCTTGTATACTTTAATAGGCTCGTAAAGCTTTGTTTAAGAAATATATATAATTGAGAAAAATGGCGTTACATAAAAGTTGTAAGTGTTCTTTATGTAAAACCTGTGTGATTTAAAATATGTAAATGAAAATAAAACAATTCGTCTAACTGTATGTGTGTGCTACGTTAATCCTATTTAATTTCTATCATGGAGGATGTGATTGCCAATTCTTTTACCCATGGCATATAAAATAAGAAGAGTGAACTCCATGACGTCAAGTAAATTATCACTTAGGCATCATAAAAAGGTTTCAGAATTTTTGCAAGGTTTTCTTGATAGAATATCACAGGAGGTTACAGTTGTAGTTTCTGCCTTGAGTTTCTAGTAAAATGTCGATGTTGCTGTCTTTACTGAAGAAAGTACCCATTAGAAATGATTTAAATCAAATCCAAAGCGTTTTCTGCCCTTTCAATTCGGCATAAATGCAAAGATGTCACTTTGCCTAGCAATAAAGGCCACAAAGCCGGCCGATTCAGACGACAGGTACATTTCCCGAAGAATACACGATAAAGCCCTTAGAAAGTACAAATTTAGCTGGGAGAGATCCTGTGTCTGGTAATTATTTTATTTTTTTAGATTTGGATGCTAATTTTTTTTTGGGCGAGTCGTAATTCAGGGTATTGGAGGTGGTATAAAAAGGAAGTATCATTGGATAGACTGGAAACGATTTGGGCCTAAAGAGGGTCCTCCATTGGTTGAAAGGGTGGTTGAAGTGATGATCGATTGGTGCCGTACATCCAGAATCGCTTTGGTCGTCGGTGGAAAAAGGATGCGTTATATACTCGCCACAGAAAATATGAAAGCCGGCGATCTAATAAAAACTTCAGGAGAAATCCCTCGTATTCCCGTTTTCGCTAATGAAGGTGATGCCTATCCACTTGGTGCTCTTCCAGTCGGCACTTCGGTAAATTCAGTCGAGATGACACCTGGGAAAGGTGCTTTCTACATCAAAGCTGCTGGTACAAGCGCAACCATCATAAGAAAAGTTGGCAAAAGAGTTGTCATCCAGTTGCCATCAAAATTAGAAGTTTCTTTAACCCAAGAATGCATGGCTACTGTTGGTAAGTTTTTATTTATTCTTTTAATATAATCATTAAAATCTTCAGGTCGCCTTTCCAATGTCGATCATAACAAAACCCATATTGGAAGTGCCCAAAGAAACCGAGAACTTGGAAACAGGCCAAGGTCTGGACTTTGGCAAAGAAAAGATGGAAGATTTGGACGAAAGATTCGCCCACCTCGTCCAGTCTACGTTGTGGATTACAAAGAAAAAGAAACTCCCGAAGTTCTCAAATTAACATTAAATAATGATATGTATTATCACAGTAAGCTCAATGGGCACAACTTGTTTCATTAATGTTTGTAAAATATAAGTAGCTCTTTTTTTAAACATTTTATTTTTTTCTTGTTTAGTCAATTTTCACATTCCAAACTTGAACTCTGGAACTGTATTAATATCACAAGATAGTCGAATAGCCCCACAACCTGGAATAATGAAAACGTATTAAATTAATGTTAAAAGCATAATTTATGCTAACATTAGTTATAACTGAGAGGTCAAGTTTGAATAATCCAGACACAGAAAAAGAAGCGTCATGATGAACCAGTTGTTGAAGAAATAAAGAACACTAAAAAAATATTTAAATATAGTTTTTAGGTATTGTTCTACCTGTTTTTTAAGATCTTGTGGTAAATCTTTGGATAGATATTTACAAATAATTCTGGACGTTTTTTGCCCTTCGTCTTTGGCCGCTGAGCAGGGCCAGATGATGATGTATAGCTGTGAGGAATGAGCGAAAGCCCAAAATATGTTCAAGACTAATTTTGGGATTGAAAAGTTCTGTCCATGCTGCGACAAAGTTATGAATATAAAGAAAGGCGTGACTATCATATGAAAAAATATTGAGAGAAAAACGGCAGAAAGTTGGATGCCGAAGGCACTATTGAATAAATCGATTATGGTACAAATTGTCCAGTGGATCTCACTACAACTCGTCACTTCTGAGAAGTTTCAACTTTTTTTCCTGCAAAATTTTTTTGAAATAAAACATGGCTATTATGGAACTAACCTGTAATTAAATCTGTAGGGAAGTACTTTTTTAAAAAGAAGTTTTCTTTTTGTCAACGCCAATGCTATTTTGTTGTTCAACATTTTAAAAAGGAACTTAATTTTAAGTGCGATAGTAAAAACTTGTATTTCAACGCTGAATATTATCATGTGAAAGATGTAAAGGGTATAAACATAATTATACTCGAGGCTAATAATTACATCTATGATCAGAAAAGCTATGTGAAGGAAGACAAGAAAGAATGCGATTCGTTCGACTCTCATAAGGCATTTTGCTGGTCCAAGTTTATTTTGAACTTCCAACAACCGTTTATTTCAGCAAGTTTTTGAAAGTTTATCGATGCAAAAGCTAAACTCACTATTGTCGCCAAAATTAAGCTAAGAATGTCACAGCAGGTCACCACAGTCGTTGTGGTATTTGAAGCTCTTATAGAGTTCTCACAGTCGGCTATTATGTCTGACCAAAGATTCCAAACACACAATGGAATAGACCAAGAAATGTGGAAAACTCCAAAAAAAAAAATATAAGAAAATCGTCCTTTTTTCTTCTTGTCGTAATAAAACGTATACAATCCCAAGAATCTCCAGAAATGGTGCAATAAATTGAACTTTTTTATTTTCATCGTTTTTCTTCAAGGGCTTTCATAAACAAAATGAGCTTTGATTCTGATGATGGTAAATCAATAAATTAGACGCAAAACGTAAAAACAATTTTTTATACAAACAAAATCAATATTCATTATCAACACCAAGACATAATCGGTCTTCAAAATAAATCAATTGGTTTAAAGAAAAAAAAAAAGTTTAATTATGTGAATGTCGGCAAGGAATGGCTAAATTTGTACTTAATGAAACATTAAAATAAATAAATTATTGAGTCTTTTTAGCAGGCTTTGAAGGTTTTCCTCCGATGATTTTCTTCCTTTGGCTCACCATGTGGAGGTACAATTTGGGAAAAACTAAAAAAAAAAGTAAAAAATAAAATAAATAAATAGAATACCTACATGGAATATATGAGGCCATTATAGCCATAAGGAAGTATCTAAATATATCGCAGTAATCAGAGGGCATATAGTGAGCATTGTATTCACTGAAAGTCTGCAGCGAGTAATACATACAGATAAGCTCACCCGAGACTCCCACAGGATACAGAATATAAAACGTATACCTAAAAAAAATTGAAGTGAAATCTAGAAATGTAATTTTATTTATTTACCTGCACCAAGTTACGATATATGGAACATATTCGACTAAAGTAAGAACGTAAAATAAATAACGGATGATTTCGGAGAGCGACCATGCTGTAAGCATTGGGGTGATTCCGATACACCGTTGAGCATCATCAGACTGAATTAGGACGCCTAAGCAGAGGGCAACTCGTGAAAATACTTGCATTATTGTCGTCAATAAGTCGGATTTAACTAATCCAAATGCTACATGAAATATCTGGAAAAAATCAAAATCAAATTTTTACTTAATCATAGAACACAGAAGGACAACATGAAACGAATTTTTGGTCTTCAAAAAATCTATCATAATTATGGTTTACAGTTTAAGTCTGTTGCTATCTCCGTTTTTAACCTGGAGATACTGTTGATCCCAGACTACGCTAACAACTAAAATGTGGGAAATATCTCGCTTTTTAAAGACAAAAAATGTGAAAATGCTTTTTATTCAGGGTTTCATTTCTCTGTTTCAGCGAATTTATATCAAGCTTTTCCATGGACTCCCAAGGGTTTAAAGACCACAATTTGGGAACCCCTGCTTTAGCTTTTAGCATTAACATTTTCATGAATCAAGGGTTAAAATGAAATGCTTTCGGCAGATTTGATAGTCAACGGAAAATAAAATAGGACTCTAAATAGACCAAAATAACCTTTGGTAAGGAGAGTGATGTTTGCTATTTATGTCACTACATTCCTCTCTTCAAATTATTTTAATGTGAAAGAAATTTTTCCGTTTGAAAACTCTTGAATTCTTAAATTTGAATTCAAGGTTCCCAAAGAGTGATTCCGAAACGGTATGGACAAGCAGTTTAAAAAATTGTTTATAATTAAACAAATTTCCCACATGAGATGGAGAAACCATTGTTACAAAGTGACCTTTTATTTTGTTAATTTTTTTTATAACTGAATTTTTTATCCTTAATCTATCTTCAAAGTCAGTTTAGATTATTTTAAATATTATATAGAAGGACTGGAAGGAGAAGTTTGAAAACATTAAAAAAAAAAAAAAAAAAAAAATGACTGGCAATATCTTGCAAATCATCAGATATTTTTGTTTGCTTTTATTATTCATTATTTAGAGAGGTTTCGACGTTGCAATCAAGAGAAATCAGTTACGGTCGTTATTTTTAAGAATGCTTCAGGTAATTATACATCATGCACCAAGGCGGAAAATGGGAAATTAAAATCAAAGTAAAAAAATAAAAATAAATAAATAAAATATTGAAAAACAAAATAAATAAATTAAAAATGCAATGGCATTTTAAAATTAGCTTGATGTCATTTTTAGTGAAATAAGAGGCATTGGAATTTGGAATTTCTACTCAAGTTTTGACTATAGAATGTACAACTATCACTTATAATTATTTTACTTTCACAAAAACTACTGAGTTATTAAACCATCAATCAAAGTTGGATATCAAGATGGGAATCTCGGAGTTAAAATAAATTTTTAAGTTTACTCTCACTTTAGAATTCAAGAAATTCCAAGGCAAAATTTTTGACGTTTACCTGAAGCAGAATTGACATGAAAAAAAAAAATGCTTACATAGACCGGTTTTGGGAGCCTTAAACTTATTACAGACAAAAAAATACGAAAGTGAAAATCAACTTTCCATTTTTAAACGAGAAGCGTAGAAAAAAAAAATTACCTCAAGTAGCCAATTTTGAAAAACTTGCACCAAATATTTGTTCTCTAAATAAAGCAAATCGGCCGGTTTTCCGGCCATAAATGAGAGATGATTTTCGCCAAAATGTAAGTCCAGCTAAAAAATTAAAATTTAGGAGGGAATTGAGAATAAAAAAAAAGACTTACCCGCTCACTTGAATGAGATTGTAGGATAAGATAGGATTTGGCACCTTCGCTCATTTTAGGAGCGGATTTTTTACCTTTGGGTGCCATCGTGTTTAAAACAATACTAATTAAACGATGAAGGCTTTTGGAGTAGTCCCGCGTTAGATGGAATCCTTCTTTCTTCCCCACTTACTCGCCAACTCGACGTCCAACGTCTTCACTCTGTATCCTTCCCCTGCCAACTCGACAGCTTGAAGAAGCCACTTGAAACTCGTTTTTTAAACTCCCTGTCCCCGTACCTTTAAAAACCGTTATGTAAGGTTTACGGTTTGAATTTTTTTTTTTACACGATAACAAAACGCTGTATCACAAAAACCTTCCATTAATTAGAAAATCAACAAACTTATAAGGGTTGCCAAAAGCATTTAAGAAATTTCCCCTTTTCTCTATCAAAGAAAAAATTGCTAGATTTTTTTTTTTTTTTTCAGAACTGCGTTTGCAAAGAAAAAAAAACTAACTGTTGCTGCTCTAGCTACTGATTGCGGAATGCCTGATGCATCCAACCAGTCAATAAAATAAATTTTCAATTCTTTATTTTGGAGAATTCCATTTAAGGTGGTTTTTCAACAAAAAACCGTTGAGAAAGCCATTAAAAAAAAAGGCAATTCCCTTTTATAAATTCAGGGAAACCCCTTAAATCTTCCGGATAATGGGTGTTTCTTGCATATAAACCAAGGGCAACGTTCAAAAATCTTATTAATATTTTTGTCTTAAAAATGGCTAAAGGAATGGCATAAACTCTTTTTTACCATAGATGCTTCTCCTCACCTTGATTTCCTCGCTTTCTTAATCAATCCTCTTATTCTAGACAACTAATTTTCTTTGAACAGGAAAGTTGTTTGACTCCTTGATTGTAGCTTTTCATGTGTGAAAAATCTCAAGAACTCCTCACACTCTTAGGAGTTGGAGGATAGTTTTTGGATCTGAAATCTGGGAAAGTTTAAAACATATTTGAAATAAGAAGTTTATTTCAGAGGCATTTTGATTACATGAATCCTATACATCAAATATTTTCCAGTTAATAACAATTTTTTTTTTCGCTCTCCTTACAAAAATTAAACTTTTTGAATTCGTTTCCTAAGCATCCTTTAAATTAAGTAGATATTGAACTGTCCTAATCCTATTTTAAAGAGGTTTTAAATTTCAAACATTTTACCAGAGGAAACAGGATCAACCTGGATTTCCAATCTCAGGATGAAAATCCCAAATTTTCCCTGGAACCTCTTCTGATCGTCAAAATTCAGATTTTTCTGACACATTTTGGCCTTGGTATTTGTTTTTATTTTCTCTTCGAATTATCCTAATGAGCACGTTAATCTACAAAACATCAAAATACGCCTTTTAATGTAAATATTGATGTTAGGCATTAAGTCCATACATGGTTTTTTCAGTTCTATCTACTAACAGTGACATTTAGCTACAAAAATAACATCTTCTTTTAGTTTTGTTTTTCATTTTCAAATACATGATTACAAATGCGATTAAAAAAAAGATTAATGACACATTCCGTTTTAAATATTGGTCCTTGTTCTGGAAAAAAAATTCTTTATAAAATGGGAGTTACCTAGATGTTGAGTCTTTAAAAAAATTTTATTCCTGGCAGTTTTATAACTTCTCAAATTCTCAATCCAATAATTGTTTTTATTCAATTTTAGTCAAAAAGTGTTTTGTCATAATGCAATAAATAATATTCTAAATTAATTAGGTCAAAAATTTTGATTGTAGGACCATTGAGACCCAAAAACTGAAAATAGTGAATGTATCATTTTAGTTACATCTAATATTTTATGTTTATACAGGTTTTTTACACAACAAGATAAAGCAACTTCTAAATACAATTTTTTTGTATTTTATTATCGAAACAAAATCGTACACAGCCACGTTTTTTTTTTTTTCTTTTTCCTTCTTGGAAAAACAAAAATGGGGCCTTCCCAAGCCTCACGACTTTGTGCTGTTTGTCCGATTTTCCACATTCGTTCTCATTTCCGATTAGTGCTAATACGTATTCGATACACAAGCATTGTCACTTGAAATTTGGAGGTGGAAAATTGCAAGTTTGCGAAATAATGAAGCGAGAAAAAAATTTTGTTGAGCTCGTGAATATTTTTGAGATTTAACCCTAATAAGGTGGCACCACCTTTTCATCTCAAAATTTCAACAATGCTTATGTATTTTTTAGTTAAACTGTCGCAATTTTAAAAAAATGATATGTGCCAGAATGATTGAATAAATGCAATTTTCAGTTCGATGTTTTTAAACTTACCTCCATAAAATAAAAAGGAAAATGAAACATAAATTGATGAATAAAAATAAAAATGATGAAATATGGTAAACGAAATTTTTTTATTACTTATTATTATTTTACATTATTAAAAATTACAAATTAAATGTTAAATTAAAAACAAGAAAATTAAAAAAAAAAAAGATTTTTTAAAATATTAAATTTCATATTACAATTAAATACAGAATAATACTGCAATAAGAAGGGCAGTTATGTGATAACTTTTTGATACAGATCTAACTCATAACATATAGGCTAAATACAATGAGTAGCGAATACAGACTAGCTAAAAAAATGCTAATGCTGTCAAAACTACCCCTAGACAAAGCACGTTTTCCGATTACTTTTTTTTGAAATATTTTCTAGCCCCTTGGCCTAACTAAACACAAAATAGTGCTAAATGGCCTCTTTACATTGGCTTACTCTCACTGACAGATCTGAGAAAATTAAAGAGGAAAAAAACTGTGATGGACTAGCTTGAATCTCGAGCCCGAGTGAATTATAAAAAAAAAATTTGTTTTTGTGAAATTTTTAAGGTCAGGTAACTGTAGTGAAAGAAAAATTTTTTCATTGCCTCTACCATTTTTCCCAATTTCGTATATATTACTTTTAAAAATAAATATAAATATACAATTCTCTTTGTATAGAGTATAACAAACGGCTTATATTTAAAAATTTAACACTCAAACTAACAAATATACAATTTTCTATGCGTACAACAATCAGTGTTTAATGATTTATTTTATTTATTTAATGAATTGACTTCACTAAAGTGCTAGATACTACAGGTATTTACGCTTCCGAAGAAGGATTCAGGAGTCCCTGTGTTCGAGGTTGAAGAGATCACGAGGGTTCGTGCCTTTTTCTTCTTTGAACGAAATAAACAAAAATGCGTTTGACTAATCGACACATCAGAAAAATGCCCAGCACTCGATTGTTTTGACTACGAAATCTTGTTGCGGAGAAAGTGGTTCGTTACCATAAGTCGCGCACGGTTCGCTTCTGCCTTGGTTCAAATCACCATCGAGCCAAAGACCAAATTTACCACTGGAAAAAATAATAAATAACAAATCCATTTTATTTAAAAAAAACTTACTCTCCAGCACCGATTGATAAAGATTCATTATTTCCTTTAATAAAAAACATATTCTCGCCCGTCCAATTGTAGACTTGAATGTCGGGGTGGAATCGGAAAGCAAACTTTCGCCCGTTCCGTAAAAATGATCGCTTACTTTAAACGAACATGACGTTAACGCACCAAAAACCTATAAATATATTATAAACATATAAAAAATATTGGTTCTCAAGCTTACGTTATTGTCTGTATCTTGAATAACCATGAGGATGGGGCTTTCAAGCCTCGTCATTTTTCTGTACATTGAATTGAGGGAGAAACCATGAGTGGACGTGCTGAAAACTAAAGTCCATACGTAGCCTGGAAAAAAATTGGATTCAAAATGTTAATGGAAAAAAATGCAATTTTTGAGATATATGGCATAAAAAAGAATCACTTTAAATTGTTTAGGGGGAAAATAGATGGTCCACTTAATGTGTCACACCCTCTGTAGGAGTAGGTACTTGACATAAGAGTACTCTATTAAGAAAGTATTTAATTATTCAATTTCTCTTATCAATCCTGGGTGAACAACCCTTCGATCCTATCTTACTATGTTAACAGTTTTTTAATTGGCTTTTACTCTTATCAAACATATTTCTACATTCCTGTTGCTAAATTAGCAGTGTATTTATAGTTTAATGATAGTTCAACAAAAAAGAGGAATAAATTAATGTTGTAAACAGATTTCAAGGATCTTTAAAAAGAAAGATGGGAATACAATTAAAAAAAAATACCTTCAGCTCGAGCGGGTAAGTGGCGACAAAGTTGTTTCCGGTGGTCTTCGGACAGAATTTCCGTCTGCCCATTGAGGTCGGGAAGGAAAAGCTCCAAATCGAGCGATGCAACACTGGAGGCATAAAGTGCTCGCCTCAGCTCGCCGCTCATAGACAACACCTATATTAGAAGAAAAATAAATTAAATTACGAAAAGACAATATTGAAATTCTAAACATGCTCAGGCAGTTTCTAACAGGCACATTTATGTATTTTGTGGCCTTGTTTTGTGTCCCCATAAGGGTAGTACATTGTAATATTTTCATTATTATCTTAATTTTAAAATGAGAAATAGTGAAAGCTGTGTGGTTTTTGTTTTAAAATGTTAGAATTCAAGTAGTGATCACACCGGAGAAAGCAAAACGAACGAAATTCGAAACCCAAACTAGAAAACGAACCTGGAGGGAAATTTCAGGAACTAAAAGATTATGGCGAAAACGCCTTGAACGGAGCGTTCACCTTTTGCAAAATGAAATTCTAAATATTTCAACGTCCACACCATGGAAGGTAGACGTAACTGGGACATGCTTTCACTCGTGTCAACCACCTCTCAGTTTCACTTACGGAAAAACGCCCTGCCCAAAGACCTCCAGTAAAATAATAGGCAATAAAATAAATGAATAAAACAAACCTTTGTCTTATTTTTAAGAAATTTCGCCAATTTCGAGAACGACTTCGACTTCGGCATCATGAATTTTAATAAACAGAGTACAAGATAAATAAAATATTCACAGTCGTTTGTTTAAGTCTGATTTTCCACAGTCGATTTTAAGGAAACATCATTCTAGAAAAATTTAAAAAAATTTCATCTCTGACAACTGAGCTCAAAAAGACAATGTGTTCACTTTCATTTATTGTGCAATTACGTCTAAGGTCCGAAAATTGATGATTAAAACTGGTTAAACCTGTTCTTGAATCAGGAAATAAAATAGGCCATTGCAAAATATGAAGAAGAGGCTTTAATGAATATTAATAGTCGCTTAAGATGTTTTCCAACTTAATTGGTGGTTTAAAAAAAACAAAAAAATGAATTAATAAATAAAAATTAAAATCGTTGGGAAATTTAAAATACATAATACAAAAGGAAAATTTCCTAATATTGTAACTTTATGATCATTATATCGTACGAAATTCGACCTCGTCACGCTCATCTAGGAACCTCTCACCATGGAGTTTCTAACGTCTCACAAGGGAGAAAGTGTGCATAAAAAACCCCGAAAATAAATAAAATGCATCATCCTCTTATGCAATAGAGGAAGGACAATGGTGGTTCAAGAAGAAAAATATTAAAATGAAGAAGACTAAAAAAGGATTTTACTATCGCACGGAAAAAGGGGGACAGCCTAAATTTTTTCAAAACCACTTATGTAGATTTTTAATTTTAAAGGAAAACTTAAGAAAGATTTTCGTAGAATACGTAAGAATCCTCAAAGCTGAGATTTTAGACACTTCAGATAAGAGCTCAACAGTAGCGCTGGTTTTTGTTTTAATCTCCCGTTTGCTTTATCGATAGGTAAAAGTTATATTGACTAGGACTAGAACCGATTAGCTAGCATAATTATATAATTTTTCGTTGGGACGTCTTTTTGGGTCGATTTTTTTTTCATTCTCGTCCTTTCCTCATTTTGTAATTGCGACTGTTTTTGACACGAAAACGTCGACCTCGAAAATTCAGACCTTCGATAGCAGATCGGATTCAAACGTAATCCAATTTACCTGGTACATCCTCATCATTGAAAACGGCCCGATATAACACCCAGTTGACATCCGCATTTCACCCCTTTATCCGTCTAAATTACAGTAACTCAACGCATAAATTTTTTTTTTCAATTCGGGCGCGGCACTTCGCCGTTTCTAATTGCCGCGAGGCTAATTTATAAAACCGGTTAACGACTATAAAAAATCCGATAAAATTATAATTTCCGAAGGATTAAATTGTGTTTATTCACCGTTTATCAATCGCGAATTTAAATAATTGCCAAGCCTTTTGAAACAATTTTATTTTCACTTTTTTCTTTTGACAAAACGCCATTTAACTTGTTTATTTGAACAATACCAAATTTATAATTTTGGAGGAAGGACGAAGTAACTTTCACATTCTAAAATTTAAGAATATCAGAAAAAAACTAAGGGATTTCCAATTTTCCTTCGTGAGTAACTGAAAATGGTTAGCACTCCACAGAAACCCCATAAAAATGTAATTTTTAAAACTGATGTCATCTTTTATCTGCCGAAGAGATTCATGGTCAAACTTAAAAATGCAAAACTTGCAAAAGATCT
>JACGAQ010001003.1:0-76769 GCA_014119065.1 Orius insidiosus
GCTCTCCGAAAGATGTATTAACAAAGCGGCACCGAGGGTAAGTGATCAGGCCCTCTTCTCTTTAACCGAGGAGGTCCGTCGTTGGTTTCCTGGTCTGTGTAAAAAAAGATTCTAATCTAGCCATTCAATAGGTTGATCTAGGCGTGATTCAACGGGGGCGGTACCGCCCCACTGGGGCGCCGAGAAGTTACTGGGGGGCTTTTGAAAAATTTGGGTGATAGGGGGCAATGGCTAATGGCTGGGGGCGTTAGGGTGAGTCCTTTTTTTAATTGTCCGAAAACCTATATTCTGGAACTTTGGTCGGAAAACCTATAATCCAGACTTAGTCTGAAACCTATAATCCGTTTGAAACTATAATCTACGGCCTATCCTTTGGTCCGAAAACCTATAATCCGGCCCTTTGTTCCAAAAAACCCTATTCTGGAACTTTGGTCCGAAACCTAGCTCAAAAAAAACCTATATTCTGGAACTTTGGACCAAAAAAACCTATATCTGGAACTTTGGTCGGAAAACATAATCCAGAACTTTAGTCTGAAACCTATAATCCGGCCCTTTTGGTCGAAAACCTATAATCCGGCCCTTTGTTCCAAAAAACCTATATTCTGGAACTTTGGTCGAAAACCTAGCTAAAAAACCTAAACCGGCCCTTTGGTCCAAAAAACCTATATTCTGGAACTTTGGTCGGAAAACCTAGCTCCAAAAAAACCTATATTCTGGAATTTTGGTCAAAAAACCTATATTCTGGCCCTTTGGTCGAAAACCTATAAACCGGCCCTTTGGTCCAAAAAACCTATATTCTGGAACTTTGGTCGGAAAACCTAGCTCCAAAAAAACCTATATTCTGGAATTTGGTCGGAAAACCATATTCAGTCCGAAAACCTATAATCCGGCCCTTTGGTCCAAAAACCTATAATCCGGCCCTTTGGCCCAAAAAAACCTATATTCTGGAACTTTGGTCGAAAACCTAGCTCCAAAAAAACCTATATTCTGGAATTTGGTCCGAAAACCTAGCTCCAAAACCTATATCTGCTTTGGACCAAAAAAACCTATATTCTGGAACTTTGGTCGGAAAACCTAGCTCCAAAAAAACCTATATTCTGGAACTTTGGTCCGAAAACCTATATTCAGGAACTTTGGTCGGAAAACCTATAATCCGGCCCTTTGGTCCAAAAAAACCTATATTCTGGAACTTTGGTCGGAAAACCTATAATCCAGCCCTTTAGTCCGAAACCTATAATCCGGCCCTTTGGTCCGAAAACCTATAATCCGGCCCTTTGGTCAAAAAAACCTATATTCTGGAACTTTGGACCAAAAAAAACCTATATTCTGCAACTTTGGTCGGAAAACCTATAAACCAGCCCTTTGGTCCAAAAAACCTATATTCTGGAACTTTGGTCGGAAAACCTATAATCCGGCCCTTTGGACCGAAAACCTATAATCCGGCTTCCGTTTCAAGCTCCCCTTGGCGGCGTCGCTAAATGCTTGTTTTCAGGGGGGCGCAGGCTTCAAAAAGGTTGAGAAACACTGATCTAGGGCATCAACTTCATGTATAATTGAGTGCCCTTTTGCGAGATACTTTTTCTTTATTATCAAAGCTTATCGGAAAAACATCCTAGTTGACATTATAATTTTAAATCCGTGCAAAATTGAGAAAAGAAAAAACTTAGTTGGGTTTTGAAAATATTTATAAAGGAAATAGAATATCTGGCAAATGGGAGGTATGCAGTAAAAATGTCTAAATACAAGGAAAAAGGGGGAGGGACGTTGAACAAACTTTTCAAGTTCCGGACATAACAGAGAGCAATAAATCACTCCCGAATCCTAAAATGAATATTTCTTCCTTTTTTCTATCTCTCTCTTTCTTTGAAGGCGAAAATTTTCCAAAACATTATGGTCTCCCTTAATCAAGAAAGTAAGACACCCGACATTGTTATTTAAGGGGCATGACCTTTGGGATGGACCGCATTTTTGTTTAAGGTCATTCCAATCGAAATATTTTCACTCGAAACGAATTAAGTTTAAAAGAATACGACCTGCGACGAAATGAGCATTAAATCTGAGGGCAATTTCTAGTCGAGGAGCCTTTAAAATAAGCAATTCGCTTGTTTTCGACCTAAGAAAACGAACACATGCCATTTAAGCATTAAGGTCACTTTTTGGAAGTCATTTCTGGCCAATTCACATACCTTAACATGGAAAAAAAAATTCCCATGGATATTAAAATAATTAGAATAATTCAATTTGATAAAAGATGGTCGAAAAAAAAAGGTAATTTCAATGGCTACTTCAATTAACAAGAAATTATATGGACCTTGAGCATCTGGTGCTATCCCCGACAAAACGATGTAGAAAAAAGTACTAGTCTGGAGCTGGCCCCGACGGGAACTTCCTTAAAGAGAAGTATCTATATAGGAGGGGGAAGTATATGGGAGGAGAAGTATAACGGAGTGGGAAGTATGTGGGAGGGAAGTATAACGGAGGGGGAAGTATAACGGAGTAGGAAGTATAATATGGGAGGGGAAGTATAACGGAGGGGAAAGTATAAGGAAGGGGAAAGTATAACAGAGGGTGAAGTATAATGGAGGGGGAAGTATAAGGGAACGAAAGTATAAAGGAAGGGATGTAGTAGGGAGGGAAAGTATAAAGGAAATTTTCCAGGTTAGTTTTTTCGAAAAATTTTCTTTTTTTTTTTTTTCTTTTTTTTTCGAAAAATTTTTTTTTTAAAAATTTTCTTTTTTTCGAAAAATTTTTTTTTTTTTTTTTTTTTTTTTTTTTTCGAAAAATTTTCCGGGTTTTTTTTCTTTTTCTTTTTTTTTTTTTTTTTTATTTTTTTTGAAAAATTTTTTAAGTTTTTTTTTCGAAAATTTTTTAAGTGTCGAGGTAGAAATAATGGGCTCTTTGGCCTAGGGACGTGCCTCTCGTAAAGGGTAGACGTACGAAATTTCTCCCTACTAATAAAAAGTAATTAAAAAGTGGCAATTTTTTTGCACCAAAAATTCTTAAAAAATAAGGAGTAATTGGTGAAAATTTGGTGAAAATCGGATTAACGGTTCGGCCGCAGCGAATTTTTTAAAATTTCAAACAGACATATCTCCGCCATTTTTTCGAAATTCAAAAATCCCCCTCGTTACATTCTTCTTCACCGGCTAAAGAAATTTGGTGAAAATTTGGTGAAAATCAGATGAAAATTGTGGCCGTAAAGTGTTCCGGAAAAAAATGCTACGGACGGCCGGCACCACAGACAAAGTTGAGATCGGTAAAGATCATTCGATTTGACCCTCCGGGGTCTGGAAGACCCTTCCCCAAAAACCCGACGTCGAGGGTATCGCAATAACTTCTTTAAGGAAGTTAACAGAGGAACTCCGCGGTGTGCGAAAATGACTTTGATCAATAATGACCCACTACGGTGATTTTGCTAAAGGAATCAAAAGGCAAGCACTTATCTTACTAACCCTAATAAAAACAAAAAATTGCGTTTATATTATTCCGAGGAGTCGTTTATGAATAGATGATGGAACATCAAAAATTATTCATCTCATTGAAGTTGCCGGGACGAGAACTCGGCCTAAAACGCGTTTCGTTTGAAATACAATTCGGAATTCAATGAAATTTTAAACGGTTGTTAACCTCAGTAACTTGGGTACAAACAAACTTTTTTTTTGTAGGTGGGTTCAAGTCATTTAGTAAACCTAAACCCTTTGTTTTAAATATGAATCTTTCTCTTTAATAAAGAAAAGACATTTTGAATAAAACCCACCTTTGTTTAAACAGTCTTGGAAAAAATCACTTTTTATATAAGTTTTATTAAGGGGATATGAGGGTTTTAAGTTGGTTGCTTTGTACATTTTTCGTTGTGAGCAACGGTTTTCGGTTTTTCCCTTCTATCTTGGAAACCGTCGCTCAAAACGAAAAAATGTCCTAAGTAAAAGTTGTAGCTACGGAATTTACTACATAAAATATCTTATTGGTTTTTTCCGTCAGAGCAATATTTTAGGAGATATGAAGGTTTTGAGTTTTCTGTAGGATTATTAGTTTTAACCTCATAACTCCTTAAATATTGCTCTTACGCAAATAATGAATAAATTTTTGTAGGAAATCTTTGTACCTACAACTTTTAGTTTGGACATTTTTTCGTTTTGAGCGACGGTTTCCGAGATAGAAGGGAAAAACCGAAAACCGTTGCTCACAACGAAAAATTTGCAAAGCAACTCACTTAAGAACCCTCATATCTCCTTAAGCATTGCTCTGACAAAAAAAACCAATGAGGTCTTTTTTGTAGGAAATTTCCGTAGCTACGACTTTTACTTAGGACGTTTTTTCGTTTTGAGCGACGGTTTCCGAGATAAAAGGGAAAAACCGAAAACCGTTGTTAACAACGAAAAATTTGCAAAGCAACCAACTTAAATACTTCCATATCTCCTAGAGTATTGCTCTGACGGAAAAAACTAATAAGATATTTAATGTAGTAAATTTCAGTACCTACAACTTTTACTTAGGACATTTTTTCGTTTTGAGCGACGGTTTCCAAGATAGAAGGGAAAAAACGAAAACCGTTGCTCACAACGAAAAATGTACAAAGCAACCAACTTAAAACCCTCATACCTCCTTAAGTTCTTACAACCAGCCATCGTGGGTTAGTGGTTAAGCGTTCACTTTCGCAAATATTCCCTCGGTGAGTTAATTAAAAACTCAAGGTATCAAGGAGTACCAATATGTATTTTAAAAAACACAGGTCTTAGATTAAGGAAGTGTCGGGGGGAGGGTCTAATAAACACGAAAGCGAGATTAAAAGGGCGCACCGAAAGATCGTTACAAAAGCTTAGATTTTTTAAAACGATTGAAACCGGTACAGCACAAATCCAAATGAAATAATCAAACATAATCGTAGGCATGGAGTCATCACGCTAACTCCGGGAAAACTCGGGCTCACGCAACCTGTGCCTCCCCCGCAGATGTCCCTAATCAAAGGTGGGATAGGTGGAGGAAAAAAAAGGTACTCGGTCGACAAGTCACGAAGTAATGTAGATATCAAGATAAAAGGCAAATGCGAACAAACATGACCATTTTTTTTATTCATGTTACATACGAAAAAAAAAGTCGCCTTTTTTTGAAAAGGGTTATTTTTAAAATGTAGTAACATATTAGATATTTCAGAAAATGGAGTACTACCGGACCGGGTTAGAGGTCAGAGACACTTTGACAGAGTGTCAAACCACGGGTGGAATACCCACTGTCGTCGATCACTCTATACAGTGTTGGCGCAATTTGGGGTAGTTGAAGTTAGAGTTATATCCAAATGTCACGTTTTTTACTCAACCCGAAAGTAATTAATCCAATTAAAGATCTTACAGGATGTAAATCAAAAACTTTTTACATTAATCCCTGAGCTCCGGGGAAAGTGAACACCAATGAAGCCCCCAGAAACGTGAAATTTTCTGTCTTTATTTGAAATTTCAAAATTAAAATTAAAAAATGTTTTCTAATTTCTTAACCGCGAAGATTTCCACGATCGATACATAGAAATCAAAAGGAGTTAAGAGTGCGGTTTGACGGAAAACCATATAATTAAAAACTTGGGTTTTTTATTTTAGAAATCAATAATAACCTCTTGGTATTTCTTAGTAAAACATTTTGAGGAGTCAAGTGGTAAGAAATAAGGAGGAAAAAACCAAATGCTTCCTACATTTTTCTCCTAACTGGGAGAGCTTTGACTCCATTAACGATGGGACGCCAAACCCTACGGAGGGGAAAAAAAAAATAACGATTCCGTGAGAAACATTATGGTTTTCTGCAAGTGAAAGGAGTTTTCGTTTTAATTCCAAGAAGAGTTGTCATCTGAAACTGAGTAAGGAATTTTTTTTTGTTTCTAGTTCCATCTTAAATCCGAAGATAAAACCCCCTTTCTTACCGTGTCGCAGTATTTCCGACGAGAGAGACACAAAAAAAAGGGGGCTTGAAATGTCAAAAGACGAATGCGAAATTGTAAAAATAAATTTGAAAAGAAACAATGGAGGAGAAAGAACGCGGGGAAAATAGTGAAAGGAAGGTTGTTCATTATTTTTAGAACCAAATTCTTCTTTATGTTTGACTCCTGACCTTTAGAAAATATACGAAATTACGCTTGACCATATTACATTAATAGTGAACAAGTTTCTCATTGTTCAGTACTTTCTAATCGTATGAAATAATTTTTGTTTTGTTTTTATAACGTAGTGCTCCAGGTATTTTACGAGATATCCATTTCCATCGAGTGAGCCATCTATTCAATTTTAAACTTAAAAGGTGCAGAGAATTGATGCAAGAGCCGAAGCGTAGGAAGGTACCGGTTATCGGGGACCTGTCATAGGTGAAATATTAAAATTGGAAATTAGAATACACTTTCAGATGGGTCCATTCGAAAATAACGTCACGCCGAAACGGTAGGATCTTGACAAGTTATGAACAATCGCTATGAGACGTCGACTTGAGGAGAAACAACGGACGCTTTTGTTCAATTTTACGAAAATTAAAAAATCATTTTAAAAAAGATGATGACGTGATTTCTAAAAAATTTCGCTTTCGATCCATCAATCATTTTCTTTTGTACGAAAGTTATCATCGAGCGAAAGTACTAGTGTGTAGCTGCCCCCTACGGGACGCACAATTTTTGGGGCTGGTAACCAACCGGCCAAATATTTTCATCAACGACCCAAAATATATCTAACTGGGCCAACGACTTGACAACTATCGTGCCCAACTCGGCCAACCTCTCGAAAGCCATAGTTACTAATTCGGCCAAAACTGGTGCTCAAGTCGGCCAAAATTAATACCGTCGATTTTGTAGTAGGATAACAATAAAAAAATCAAAATTAAAAATTTACTTCATATTTTTTTTGATCCTACAGTTGTATCGTTTTTATATTCGACTGTCAACCGAACCTCTGAATGCACGCCACCAAGCTTGAGTTAAATGAAACCTGCATCCCACTTGTCGGGCACACGGCCATGCCTTTTTTTAAGGCATTTTCGACCAAAATTGCCTTTCATTAAAAGCATTTTTCACAGTTTTTGTCTGAAAAACAACAGATTTATGGCATTTTTGACCAAAAATTGCCTTTTTTAAGGCATTTTTTACCAAAATTGCATTTTTAAGGCATTTTGACCAAAATTGCATTTCATTAAAAGCATTTTTCACAGTTTTTGTCTGAAAAACAACAGATTGCATTTTTGACCAAAAATTGACTTTTTTAAGGCATTTTTGACCAAAATTACCTATTTTAAGGCATTTTTGACCAAAATTACCTTTTTTAAGGCATTTTCGACCAAAATGCCACAGTTTTTGTCTGAAAAACAACAGATTTATGGCATTTTTGACCAAAAATTGCCTCTTTTTTTTTAAGGCATTTTTTTTACCAAAATTGCATTTTTAAGGCATTTTCGACCAAAATTGCATTTCATTAATAGCATTTTTCACAGTTTTTGTCTGAAAAACAACAGATTGCATTTTTGACCAAAAATTGACTTTTTTAAGGCATTTTTGACCAAAATTACCTATTTTAAGGCATTTTTGACCAAAATTACCTTTTTTTAAGGCATTTTCGACCAAAATGCCACAGTTTTTGTCTGAAAAACAACAGATTTATGGCATTTTTGACCAAAAATTGCCTCTTTTTTTTAAGGCATTTTTTTTACCAAAATTGCATTTTTAAGGCATTTTCGACCAAAATTGCATTTCATTAATAGCATTTTTCACAGTTTTTGTCTGAAAAACAACAGATTTATGGCATTTTTGACCAAAAATTGACTTTTTTTTAAGGCATTTTTGACCAAAATTACCTATTTCAAGGCATTTTTGACCAAAATTACCTTTTTAAGGCATTTTTGACCAAAATTGCATTTTTAAGGCATTTTCGACCAAAATTGCCTTTCATTAAAGGCATTTTTCACAGTTTTTGTCTTAAAAACAACAGATTTATGGCATTTTTGACCAAAAATTGACTTTTTTAAGGCATTTTTTACCAAAATTGCCATTTTTAACTTATAAGCCTCTTCTCGTTTACTGTTAATTAAACAAAAACGAGTGGAATGTAATTATTTCCGATAAATCCGTGTGTCTTGAGACACCGTTTAAAGTACAAACTGGAAAGTACCATCTAAAAACATGGTTAGTTTGTTGCAGTAGTAAAAACGACCAATTCTCCTCGCATTTGTTGATAATCAAGTATTGGCCCAGTTGGATACAATCATTTTAGTGTTCATTGGCCCAGTTAGATACTTATGATTTTGATACAATGGACCAGTTAGATACGTCCATCGGCGACATTTTTTATCAGGTAGAAAGGATTGGCCCAGTTGCAAAACTCCCATTTTTGGAGTCATTTTGGTGTTCCAGAAAACTACACTATCACATCTCCGCCATTATTCCAAATTTCGGTTTCAAAAGGCCTTAAAAATTATCGTTTTTTTTCTTCCTTTCTATAAGCTTGAATTTAAATAATTGATATCGGAAGTTTCCGAAAAGGACCCACATGCGAACATTAATTTCCTCCAGTCCGGAGGTATACAAAAAAAGCGTCTAAATTTTCATGGCTAACTAAAGCGGCCCAACGACGGCAATTCAGGGGTCCAATTTATTGTACGATATCAATCTTTTCCCGTCAAAGAAATCCTCGAGTGCCTCCACCATACACGGGAAGGAAAAAAAAGAGGGTGAGTATTAATGGACGCGTTTTTCAGTCACTATTTCTCCTCAACTTACGCTATTTGTACTTTTCATTGTTTTATTTGCCCAAGATATTAATTTAAGAGAGAGAGCGAGGAGGATTCCGACATTTTCACGAGAATACGAAGAATAGAACACTGTCAACGTCGAATAGCGAAGACACTCGTTGCCTGGCAACGTTGACAGGAATTATTCCTACTCAATCATTGCGACGATTCACCATGAAAATGACCGAAGGCCGGAATCCCGGGATTTATTTTTATCGTTCGATATCGACTGAAGGAGGCTTAAAAATTAAACGACAACTGTTAGCAAAATGAATTAAAGATTTGTGGTTTCACGGAATTAAATTTTTATTATTAGTCTAAGGAAACAATGATTTTATCCTTCAAATATTTAGTCGCCATGATCCAAGAGAATGGCGTTTCTCAGGAGCTAACTTATCAAAGTTTTATTAAATAAAGTATTTAAAAACAAAATCAATTTACGCCAGAAATCGATTAAAAAAATTTGTAATTGCCAACGTCTTTTACATGACCTTAAACGGGCAATAATTATTCATGCTCGAGTGGATTATCATTTTATTTTTTCCTCCACATAAAAGTTAAAAGTGAGAAATCCAATGAAAGCTTAAATGAAATTCGATTTGGACAGGATATTTCTGGTTGTAAGTTAATATTGTATTACAGGACGCGTTCGGGACGTGAGATGTCAGCTGCTCTGTCTCCGAATCCTGATTCTTTTCGAGCGTTTCCTTCCTCGCATCTGTCCTTTCATCCATTTATGACATTTCGTCTTTTGGTGACAATGAAAAAAAATTTTTTTTTTCTTCCTTTGATAAGGAGTAATTATTTCCGCCTTGGAGGATTCAACAGTTGCTACCGATAGACATGAACTTTTTTTTACCTCCTAGCATCTGTTTTCGTTGCATTTTTTTTTTCATTTGAAAAAACTACCAATATTACAAGAGTTTGGGGTTATAAGCGGAATTTAAAAGAAAAAAGTGTAGAAATCTTGTATAAGTCGAGGGTGGATTGGGCCATAAATTGCCATAAGAGGTAAACAGATGTAAGTGGTGGAAAGATGGGATGAAGTTGGAGAGGGAGACTAGGCCTGTGTGGAACAAGTTTGAGAGGTAAATGAACGGAAGGGAAGTCGGGGCCGTGTTGCCAAGTCTCTCACTCTTTCCTCCTAATGACCTTTCTAAAGACCTCTCACGCCACCCGCCGTATTTAATTTAAGTTGCTCTAGTGCGAAAATCGCCGCTTTAAGACCGTAATAGGGAGAGAAAAAAATCCCCCGCCCTCAACGATAAACAAAAAGGTTTTTTTTTTTTCCATCCAACGTTGAAGATCTCATACACCTAAAAGAGCTTAAATGACCTTCCTCGACATTTATAATTCGTGGGAAATTTCATGTAAAATTAATGAACGCCAAAAGAATCCAAGTATGGAATTTCAAACGTATTTGATTCAGAAATAAACATCAAAAATGTGCGTTTTATTGGGTAAACGAGAGGTTTTTATTGACAGGGGAGAATTATAGACCGAACTCTGCGGATACTGACGACAGGCCAGAACCCGCAGTTCTAACCGAGGGTTTCCGCGGACAAAGGATGAAATTGCTCGAGACGTCCAGCATGTCGGACGACCAAAAGTGGTGGCAACAGGACACCTACTTCCTTCCCTCACTGAGTTCAAGATGGATAAAAAGAGAAGAAAAACTTGGCGAATAGGTTTAGAAAAGACTACCGGCGCCTGCAGGCGCCCTAGATTATGACTTAAAACGCCCCTGGACAGTTTGTGGCGCTGCCTGATGGTTTTAAAACGGGGGGGGGGGATAAGTTGAAAACTCAAAGGTCACCGATGCTCAAGGATGAGGAATCACAAAACTAATATTGCACAAGTAGTTAACGACACATAAAAAATCGTATAATCCATTGTAACTTTTCTGAAACTGTAAAAGTTAATTAAACACATTAATAACATTTACTTTTAATAATAAAATAGTAAATCTTCACCGCCTATAAAAAGCTTCTTATTTTTATTAAAACGCTGAACAGAAAGCACCCTTTTTTTATGAAATCACGTAAAACTAATAAAAATCCAAACCACATAATAAAATAAAAATAAGAAAATATAAAATAAAGAATAAAATGCCTCATGATGATTATTGTCTCCAGATGGCATTTTATTTATAACGGGAGTTGCGAAACGACCTAGAATCAAAGGCTTCAATAGGAGGGACTTGTGCAATTATTGCAGAAAAAAAAGATTCCGATCCTCGATCTTTCGAATGATAATTACGGCCATTGCGATATTGTCTGATTTCTCAACAGCATTTTAACGAATTTGAAGAGCCTTCAAACATTTTTTTTTTCTTTTTTTTGTCCTTTCAATTGAACAAAGGGAAATGCGTTTAGCTAACCCCAAGCAGGAAATCCAGGCTAATAAATACGGCTTAAAAACAAATCGTTTTTAAGTCTTTAAAAGGAGGAAGTTATTGTCATTCCCTTCAAAAAGAAGAAGGCGACTAAACTTTTAGCCTATTATTCTTCTTTTTTTTTTTAAGTATCTCGTTAGAAGCCGGCACAAAGATATTTGAGAGATTCGTCAAAGAATGATTTCGAGTAAAACAGGACCAGGGTGTTTTTTTTTTTAATTTTAATTTCATAAACTGATACAGTTAGACACATCAATTACGGTGCTAACAATTTCCGAAGTCTCTCAGAAACCTGGAAATTTTATAATCCTTGTTTTTGAAGTGCGGACATTCTTGAAATGAGAAAAAAAATTTTCCGGGTTTTCCTTTTTTTTTCCATTTTTTTTTGAAAAATTTTCTAAATTTTTTTTTTCAAAAAATTTCCGGGTTTTTTTCTTTTTTTTGAAAAATTTTTAAGTTCTTTTTTCGAAAAATTTTTTAAGTGTCGAGGTAGAAATAATGGGCTCTTTGGCCTAGGGATGTGCCTCTCGTAAAGGGTAGAAGTACGAAATTTCTCCCTACTAATAAAATAGTAATTAAAAAGTGGCAATTTTTTTGCACCAAAAATTCTTAAAAAATATAAGGAGTAATTGGTGAAAATTTGGTGAAAATCGGACAAACGGTTCGGCCGCAGCGAATTTTTTAAAATTTCAAACAGACATATCTCCGCCATTTTTTCGAAATTCAAAAATCCCCCTCGTTACATTCTTCTTCACCGGCTAAAGAAATTTTGGTGAAAATTTGGTGAAAATCGGATGAAAATTGTGGCCGTAAAGTGTTCCGGAAAAAAATGCTACGGACGGCCGGCACCACAGACAAAGTTGAGATCGGTAAAGATCAATATTCGATTTGACCCTCCGGGGTCTGGAAGACCCTTCCCCAAAAACCCGACGTCGAGGGTATCGCAATAACTTCTTTAAGGAAGTTAAAAATGTGGTCCCATGTGAAAAAGGGCGCTTTAGTCGTCTATTTCAAGACTTATCAGAGAAATTATGAAAATGTCGCCTAGAACGGAGCCTGAGGGGCGACAAACAAAACTTCCGGTATCACCGAAGGATTTTTAAAAAGTTAGAAAGAGACAACATTGTGGGGTGAGCTAATGGAAGGGCTGCGGCCGTTTAAAGTAGGGACAAAAAAAAGTGGATATTTTAGTCCGTCTTTTTCTATTTAAAATAAAAAAAGTACACATGTAATTTTCATTCCTTGAATTTTTTCGGTTCATTTAGGGTGACTTCTTGCTTAAGAAAAGAAATTTCGCGCAAAATTCAAGGTCGACTGATCAAATTGGTATATCTGCAGCCCTGTCAGATCAAAGTAGAAGACTTTTCCCAAGTTTCATGTCTTGGCTGCCATTTGAAATTGGGAATCATTCGGAGCTTTTATCATCGAAAATCTTTACGAAATGTAGTCACGAGGTCAGATACAGTTATCTGAAAAATCTACAAGGTATTGCTTGGCGGGGCGGAACACTAAAGCGCTTTTGATAGTGAGTCAATACTGTATTATAAGCTTATTAAGTTTACAACAAATAGAACCGCCCCCGTTTCCCTCGGCGTTTAAAATAATATATAAATAGCATTGTTCATAAAATATGAGGTTGACAAGGGAGCGGAATTTATACATCACTGAACTTGGACGTTTACAAGCAGCTCCATTTTATTTAAAATTTGATTGGCCTTACCTAATTAACACGTGACGGAAAGGGGTGGAAATTGAATTTATTGAAAGGGAATTTATTAATAAATGGAGAATTAGGTTAACATTTCATATGCAGGAAGTGATTAAACTGACGGATAAAAAATGTCAGATTGGTCGACTCGCCTGAATCTAAAAATTAGTGAGTATTCAGAACTAATGCACCATAATAGAATTTAAAGTACTGGTTTGAAGTGCTTCCAACGAAAACTTCCTTAAAGAGAAGTATCTATATAGGAGGGGGAAGTATAACGGAGGGGACGTAAAACGTAGGGGGAAGTATAACGGAGTGGGAAGTATATGGGAGGGGAAGTATAACGGAGGGGAAGTATATGGAAAAGGGAAGTATAACGGAAGGGGCTTATAAGGGAGGGAAAGTATAAATTAGAATTTTCCAAGTTTGTTTTCTCGAAAGTTTTTCGGGTTTTCCTTTTTTTTCGAAAAATTTTTTCAGTTTTTTGCCAAAAACATTTGATAAATATCGAAGGTTCCAATATATCAAATTGCCTTTTTTAAGGCAATTTTGACCAAAAATTGCTTTTTTTTGAGGCCTTTCTGACCAAAATTTTCAACCAAAAATTGCCTTTTTTTAAGCATTTTTGAAAATTGCCTTTTTAAAGGCATTTACGACCAAAATTGCCTTTTTAAAGGCATTATCGACCAAAAATTGCCTTTTTAAAGGCATTTTCGACCAAAAATTGCCTTTTTAAAGGCATTTTCGACCAAAGGCAATTTTTGACCAAAATTTCCATTTTTTTTTGGCATTTTTGACCAAAACTTTCCATTTTTAAAGGCATTTTCGACCAAAATGCCTTTTTAAAGGACGTTGTGACAAAAACTGTCTGTTTTAAGGAATTTTTTAAAATTGCCTTTTATAAAAACATTTTCAACCAAAAATTGTCTTTTTAAGGCATTTTCGACCAAAAATTGTCTCTTTTGAAGGCATTTTCGACAAAAATTGTCTTTTTTTAAGGCATTTTTGACCAAAACTTTCCATTTTTAAAGGCATTTTTGACCAAAATTGCCTTTTTAAAGGACGTTGTGACAAAAACCGTCTTTTTAAGGAATTTTTTAAAATTGCCTTATATAAAGACATTTTCAACCAAAAATTGTCTCTTTTGAAGCCATTTTCGACCAAAAATTTTCTTTTTTAAAGGCATTTTTTACCCATATTTGTCTTTTTTTAAGGCATTTTTGACCAAAAATTGTCTTTTTTAAAGGCATTTTTACCCATATTTGTCTTTTTTTAAGGCATTTTTGACCAAAAATTGTCTTTTTTTAAGGCATTTTTGACCAAAAATTGTCTTTTTTTAAGGCATTTTTGACCAAAAATTGTCCTTTTTTAAGGTATTTTTGACCAAAAATTGTCTTTTTTTAAGGCATTTTGACCAAAAATTGTCCTTTTTTAAGGTATTTTTGACCAAAATTGCCTTTTTTTAAGGCATTTTTGACAATGGGCTCTTTGGCCTAGGGATGTGCCTCTCGTAACGGGTAGAAGTACGAAATTTCTCCCAACTAAAAACAATAAGTGGCAATTTTTTTGCACCAAAAATTCTTAAAAAATATAAGGAGTAATTGGTGAAAATTTGGTGAAAATCGGATTAACGGTTCGGCCGCAGCGAATTTTTTAAAATTTCAAACAGTCATATCTCCGCCATTTTTTTGAAATTCAAAAATCCCCCTCGTTACATTCTTCTTCACCGGCTAAAGAAATTTGTGTAAAAATTTGGTGAAAATCGGATGAAAATTGTGGCCGTAAAGTGTTCCGGAAAAAAATGCTACGGACGGCCGGCACCACAGACAAAGTTGAGATCGGTAAAGATCAATATTCGATTTGACCCTCCGGGGTCTGGAAGACCCTTCCCCAAAAACCCGACGTCGAGGGTATCGCAATAACTTCTTTAAGGAAGTTAAAATAAAAAAAAGCATTCTCAAAATCGTAAAAGGTTTGAGAGAAACAACTTGAATGCTCAGAACGGCGGCAAGCCCGCCGGGCGCTTTACACCCGACAAAAATTTTTTCAAACGGCAAATGGGAATCGAGAGGAAAACTTTTACTGTAACACCGTTGAGGAAACTTTTTCCAATTTCAACCCCCTCCCTCCTCACGAAAGTCACTAAACGGCTTTAAATTCTCCCCCAATGTTTTCACAGAGAAATGCTGGGGCATTTATGAGGGGTATTTTTATTTCCAAATGTTTATCTTGAAAATAATTATGTAAGTGGGAAACGGAAAAAAATGAGCTAGAAGACCATGTTTGAGCAGAGAAAAAGACGGAAATGAAATTAAAACATAAACGGAAATGAAAATCTTACCTTGGTTTTTGGCGAGGCTCCGTGCAATGGAAATAAGGCAAAGTAATAGAAGAGACAACCCGCCCCGCTGTACCATAGCTCTTCCTCCTGCAAAATAAAAGGGTAGACATTAGAAACGGTAGTTAAGAATAATAATTATTAACCCTGTCAGCCTCCCTCCCGGTCTCTTAAGTGAAAAACAACGCTTGCCTTTTATTAAAACCCAACCCATTACTAACTAAGCGGTATCAATTAGTGCTTACGGCATTTGCTTAATTTACGAAAAACTTAAAAAGGACGAAAGGGAGACGGTTTCGAGAAAAATCTATTACCCTCTAATTTTTCGCTTAATGAATTACATCAACTCTTTGGAATTAGGTTACGAAATAATCCATTTCTTTCGGAAAACGAGAAAAAAAAAATTCATTTGGCAGGGCAGGTGCCCCTTTTCGTCAAACGTTATCAAGAGTAAATTTCTCAAGTCCTCAATCCGGATTTCAGTAACGGGCTTGAGTAGAAAGTTGGAAACATCTGGCACCAAAAATAAAATTATTATCATTAAAATTTTTACGTATCAAATCTTAAAATTTGAAATTCAACACAATATTCATCAGTAAAATAGAAAAAAAATTTCAATTAAGAAACGTTTCAGTTAGTTTCCCTCGATTTTCCGGCCCAGAAAATCCTTTTTGCAAGTATTTTTGGGGCGAAAAAATGCCGTTTTACTTGGTTTTCCACATTTTCCAGATTTCCAAGCCTGTTTTACCACAGTTTTCACGTGATTTTGACAAAATATGATTATGATTAAGATTACGACCGTACTCGTAAGGTTTTCTGTACGTTTTCTGTGTTTTCCGCCATCTAACTAGTTTTCAGTTAGTTTTCCTCGATTTTCCGGCCGAAGAAACCCTTTGTCCAAGTTATTTTGGGGCGAAAAAAAAGCCGTTTTAATTGGTTTTCCAGATTTTCTAGATTTCCAAGTAAGTTTTACCACAATTTTCACATGATTTTGACAAAATATGATTTATCAATTTCAAAATATGATTTATCCATATCAATTTAAAAATATCCCTATACCAAACATTATTGCAGATATTGAGTATATGCTACAAAAGGTAACAAGAGAGGTCAGAGATGCAATTAGAGGTAAATTAATCAACAAAATTACAAATTTCATTAATGTAAAAGTAGTCATAAAACTACTAGTATTTTCTTGCATAAAAATCCAGTTTATGACAAAATACAATTTTTTATTAAAAAAACTAAAAAATATTTTAATGATAATACTAAATTAATTGTGCTTCAAACTGACAAAACGAAACAAATGGTAGTTTCTATAAAGAGGAATACATTAAACGAATGAGTGAAATGATCAACCAAGATACTAAAACATACAAAATAGAAAAAGTTGATCCTACAAAATCTTTACAAAACTGGAATAATAGTACAATAATTGAAATGTTTAAAAATAAACTAATCGATTTTAAAACAAAAATAAATGTACAAATTATAAGGGGTTAGTACCATACTTATATGGTACGTGGAAAATAAAAAAGAAAAGTTCAGACCTGTTATAAGCACAATTAATTCACCATTTTACAACACTTCAAAACTAATATATTAGAACCTCTAAAAAGCATCACCAACCTGTATGATTATAACATCAAAATTCGTTTGAAATTAAAAAGTTCTTAAAAAACAAAAAATGTCTAACTAACCATGTGCTGATAAGTGTAGATATAGAATCTATGTTCACGTCAATACCCACAAAAAAGGTAGAAAACCTAATAAGTCAAAAATGGGAAACCGTTCAAAACCATACCTCAATAGACAAACATACATTTCTTGAAATACTACGTAAAATTATATATAACTCTTACTTTAAATTTAACAACACCATCTATAAACAGCTTGACGGATGTCCGATGGGAGGCTGTTTATCAGCGGCGTTAGCTGATATCTATGTTAATGAAATCATTCATAAATTCCTAAATACCACAAAGTGCAGAGTACAATTTATTAAGAAATACGTAGACGACACGTTAGTCTCAATTCACAAAGAAGATGTCAATATTATTTTAGATGAGCTAAACAATGTAGACCAAAATATAAAATTTACGATGGAAAAAGAAGTAAATAACGGTATCCCATTCTTAGATTTATTAATCACAAGAGACAATAAAAATAATTTCATTATCAACACTTATCAAAAACCGGATTGCTCAGGCAGAGTATTAAATTATCGTTCAGCACATCCATTCCAACAAAAAATAAACATAGTTAGTAACATGGTTAAAAAAACGTTAGAATTAAGCGACCTCATGTTCCATAAAGAAAACTTAAAAAATGTATATGACACCCTATGCACATATAATTACCCCAAAAAATTACTAAACAGGATTATCAAAAAGAAAAGATAAAATTCTACAACAATATCCAAAAAGAGACAAAAGTAAATGAAGAAAGAAATTTTGTGGGGTTTATATATGTAGAGGGGTTAACTGAAACCTTATAAAAATATGTAAAAACAATGAATTCATAATGAATAATTTTTATTTTTATTTTTACATTAAAAACAAGATACAAAATATGTTACCAAGTATAAAAGACACCAAAGAAATAATGGAAAATAGCAATATAGTATATAAAATAAATTGTTTAAACTGTAAACAAGATGGAAATGATGTATCATATATTGGAAAAACAATACAGTTCCTAAAAACTAGAATAGACCAACATAAAGAACAGTTAACAAGAAAGAAGACAAGACTGGATTAGCTAAGCATGCATTAGAAAGAAACCATAATTTTGATTTTGAAAACCCAATTATAGTGGATAAGGAACATAACCAAGATAAACTGTTATGGCTAGAAAAATATTACATAAAAAAAGAAAAAAATAACTGTAACATACAAATAGATAATTATGGCATCAGTAATGCATATGAAAACTTAATACAAAAACACAAAATTGAAAGAAAAAGAGTAAACAGTATCTAACAAAAAGATATGTTGTTAAGTAATTGTTAAGTTTTTGTAAATGTTTAAAGTTTATTAAAGTTAAAAAATAAAAAAGGTTATACAGGTAGTCCACAATGTATCGTTATGTATGCATGCAAAGTTAAATTCTAGTCAAAACATGTCAGTAATAAAATTCTAGTCGCCAAAAAAATATTTAATTGTTGTATAAGGTAAATAATTTAAGTTTAGTTAAAATGTTTTATTTTTATAATTTATAGATTAACCAATTAAAAATATTAACGTCACAATGACGACACATGTTGAAAATGAGGATGTAGGTGAAATAGTATTTATAAACAAACAGAGCAATAATATTTATAAAATTAGGAAAACATTAGTAGGTTGCACCCGGAATGGGAGTCTACCCTATTATTAAATTATTTTTATCACAATTTTTTAAGGTACACCTTTTTATATTTTATTTTTCATGTATATTTAAAAAAAAAAAAAAAAAAAAAAAAAAAAAAAAAAACCAATTGTAACACAATTAATTTGAATTGACAGGCTTGAGGAGGGGACCGGTGGTCCCGAAATCGATTGCCAGTAATAAAAAATTTTTGATGAATTGTTTGGACTGTTCACTAAAACCACCAAAAAAACAAAATGATTATGATTACCTTTACGATTGTACTCGTAATCATATTTTAGTTTTCCTCGATTTTCCGGCCCAGGAAACCCATTTTCCAAGGATTTTTGGGGCAAAGAAAAGCCGTTTTAGTTGGTTTTCCAGATTTTCCAGATTTCCAAGCATCGGAAGGAAAATATCGGATGAACCGATATATAGGAAGGAAAATATCGGATGAACCGATATATCGGAAGGAAAATATCGGATGAACCGATATATCGGAAGGAAAATATCGGATGAACCGATATATCGGAAGGAAAATATCGGATGAACCGATATATCGGAAGGAAAATATCGGATGAACCGATATATCGGAAGGAAAATATCGGATGAACCGATATATCGGAAGGAAAATATCAGATGAACCGATATATCGGAAGGAAAATATCGGATGAACCGATATATCGGAAGAAAAATATCGTCCAAATTTCGCAAATATCGGAAGGAAAATATCGATATTCCGATATATCGGAAGTATCGCAACAATCCTTTATTTTAGTAAAACTTCTACCACAGTTTTCACATGATTTTGACAACGAATATGATTATGATTAAGATTACGATTGTACTCGTATTCAAATTTTGAAACAAATAAAGTTATAAATATTGAGGTTTTTAATTTGAGTTTGGAACCGCAAGTAAAGAAGAAAGAGAGAAAAAAAGACTTTAAAATTCTTTGATGTTTTGTTCCTTTTTTTTTACCAGGTGCAGTGGAATGGACGTTAAAAGAAAAATCTTTCATAAAACGAAGGTGAAAGATGGAGAAAAAGATCCGTTGTTACGATAAGCTATGTTTTCAAATTTATTCAATAACTGTGAAACGGAGTTTTGATTTGTTTCGGAACCTGAACATGACAAAACGGCAATAATTTACTTTAACGATAACTTCCCATGAAATTCCTTTCACGATCAAGCTACAGGGATTTAACATCAATCAACAATTACGCACGGGAAGGAAAAGAATCGCGGATATCTCAACTGGAGAATGGACATTGTGATGAAACCGGGAAGAGACTTCAAACAATTTTCGAATATTTCATGACATTTTAAGAATGTATTAGCCACGTTAATAGCATCCAGATGTCGTGATAAGTTCGGTTTCAACCGTTCAGGAAATCGGAAATCGTGAGAAAAATATCTTTTTATTACCCACCCAATCGCTTTATAAAATATTATTCCCTAAATAAAGCCATATTTTTTCAGTCTAATGATTGATAAAGATGGAAAAATCGATAACAAATTTGGGTGGACAGAAACAGCTATGATTAATATTGTAAGTTGTAGGTACACAAGTCGTATTACGTACTAGCTTTGAGTGAACACATAAATCACCTCAGTATTTCCGTTGGTTGGATACCCCATGGTTCCCGGAGAATAAGTAGGTCAAATCAAATATACCCGATGGCTCCCGCTTCAAGTAATGCGACATACCCGATGGTTCCCGTGTTTATTTTGCAACGCAGGTATAATGAAGAACATTTCAAACCCAACACCACAAAATGTGTTTAAGAACACTCACTGTTATAATATATCTGGGACCCATCGGGTATGTGGCAATTTTCAGCCCGGGAACCATCGGGTATATTGCATTTTTCAGCCCGGGAACCATCGGGTATGTTGCAATTTTCGGCACGGGAACCAACGGGTATGTGGCAATTTTCAGCCCGGGAACCATCGGGTATATTGCAATCTTCAGCCCTGGAACCATCGGGTATATTGCAATTTTTAGCCCGGGAACCATCGGGTATATTGCAATTTTCAGCCCGGGAACCATCGGGTATATTGCAATCTTCAGCCCTGGAACCATCGGGTATATTGCAATTTTCAGCCCGGGAACCATCGGGTATATTGCAATCTTCAGCCCTGGAACCATCGGGTATATTGCAATTTTTAGCCCGGGAACCATCGGGTATATTGCAATTTTCAGCCCGGGAACCATCGGGTATATTGCAATCTTCAGCCCTGGAACCATCGGGTATATTGCAATTTTCAGCCCGGGAACCATCGGGTATATTGCGATTTTCAGCCCTGGAACCATCGGGTATATTGCAATTTTCAGCCCGGGAACCATCGGGTATATTGCGATTTTCAGCCCTGGAACCATCGGGTATATTGAAATTTTCAGCCCGGGAACCATCGGGTATGTTGCAATTTTCGGCACGGGAACCAACGGGTATGTGGCAATTTTCAGCCCGGGAACCAACGGGTATGTGGCAATTTTCAGCCCGGGAACCAACGGGTATGTTGCAATTTTCAGCCCGGGAACCATCGGGTATGTTGCAATTTTCGGCACGGGAACCAACGGGTATGTGGCAATTTTCAGCCCGGGAACCATCGGGTATATTGCATTTTCAGCCCGGGAACCATCGGGTATGTTGCAATTTTCGGCACGGGAACCAACGGGTATGTGGCAATTTTCAGCCCGGGAACCATCGGGTATATTGCATTTTTCAGCCCGGGAACCATCGGGTATGTTGCAATTTTCGGCACGGGAACCAACGGGTATGTGGCAATTTTCAGCCCGGGAACCATCGGGTATATTGCAATCTTCAGCCCTGGAACCATCGGGTATATTGCAATTTTTAGCCCGGGAACCATCGGGTATATTGCATTTTCAGCCCGGGAACCATCGGGTATATTGCAATCTTCAGCCCTGGAACCATCGGGTATATTGCAATTTTCAGCCCGGGAACCATCGGGTATATTGCAATCTTCAGCCCTGGAACCATCGGGTATATTGCAATTTTTAGCCCGGGAACCATCGGGTATATTGCAATTTTCAGCCCGGGAACCATCGGGTATATTGCAATCTTTAGCCCTGGAACCATCGGGTATATTGCAATTTTCAGCCCGGGAACCATCGGGTATATTGCGATTTTCAGCCCTGGAACCATCGGGTATATTGCAATTTTCAGCCCGGGAACCATCGGGTATATTGCGATTTTCAGCCCTGGAACCATCGGGTATATTGAAATTTTCAGCCCGGGAACCATCGGGTATGTTGCAATTTTCGGCACGGGAACCAACGGGTATGTGGCAATTTTCAGCCCGGGAACCAACGGGTATGTGGCAATTTTCAGCCCGGGAACCAACGGGTATGTTGCAATTTTCGGCACGGAACCAACGGGTATGTGGCAATTTTCAGCCCGGGAACCATCGGGTATATTGCAATTTTCAGCCCGGGAACCATCGGGTATATTGCAATCTTCAGCCCTGGAACCATCGGGTATATTGCAATTTTCAGCCCGGGAACCATCGGGTATATTGCGATTTTCAGCCCTGGAACCATCGGGTATATTGCAATTTTCAGCCCGGGAACCATCGGGTATATTGCGATTTTCAGCCCTGGAACCATCGGGTATATTGAAATTTTCAGCCCGGGAACCATCGGGTATGTTGCAATTTTCGGCACGGGAACCAACGGGTATGTGGCAATTTTCAGCCCGGGAACCAACGGGTATGTGGCAATTTTCAGCCCGGGAACCAACGGGTATGTTGCAATTTTCGGCACGGAACCAACGGGTATGTGGCAATTTTCAGCCCGGGAACCATCGGGTATATTGCAATTTTCAGCCCGGGAACCATCGGGTATATTGCAATCTTCAGCCCTGGAACCATCGGGTATATTGCAATTTTCAGCCCGGGAACCATCGGGTATATTGCGATTTTCAGCCCTGGAACCATCGGGTATATTGAAATTTTCAGCCCGGGAACCATCGGGTATGTTGCAATTTTCGGCACGGGAACCAACGGGTATGTGGCAATTTTCAGCCCGGGAACCAACGGGTATGTGGCAATTTTCGGCACGGGAACCAACGGGTATGTGGCAATTTTCAGCCCGGGAACCAACGGGTATGTGGCAATTTTCAGCCCGGGAACCAACGGGTATGTTGCAATTTTCGGCACGGAACCAACGGGTATGTGGCAATTTTCAGCCCGGGAACCATCGGGTATATTGCAATTTTCAGCCCGGGAACCATCGGGTATATTGCAATCTTCAGCCCTGGAACCATCGGGTATATTGCAATTTTCAGCCCGGGAACCATCGGGTATATTGCGATTTTCAGCCCTGGAACCATCGGGTATATTGCAATTTTCAGCCCGGGAACCATCGGGTATATTGCGATTTTCAGCCCTGGAACCATCGGGTATATTGAAATTTTCAGCCCGGGAACCATCGGGTATGTTGCAATTTTCGGCACGGGAACCAACGGGTATGTGGCAATTTTCAGCCCGGGAACCAACGGGTATGTGGCAATTTTCAGCCCGGGAACCAACGGGTATGTTGCAATTTTCGGCACGGAACCAACGGGTATGTGGCAATTTTCAGCCCGGGAACCATCGGGTATATTGCAATTTTCAGCCCGGGAACCATCGGGTATATTGCAATCTTCAGCCCTGGAACCATCGGGTATATTGCAATTTTCAGCCCGGGAACCATCGGGTATATTGCGATTTTCAGCCCTGGAACCATCGGGTATATTGAAATTTTCAGCCCGGGAACCATCGGGTATGTTGCAATTTTCGGCACGGGAACTAACGGGTATGTGGCAATTTTCAGCCCGGGAACCAACGGGTATGTGGCAATTTTCAGCCCGGGAACCAACGGGTATGTTGCAATTTTCGGCACGGAACCAACGGGTATGTGGCAATTTTCAGCCCGGGAACCATCGGGTATATTGCAATTTTCAGCCCGGGAACCATCGGGTATAATTATCTCGTTTTGGGAACCATCGGGTAAAGTACCTTTCCGTTAGTTTAGCAAAAACGGCCGTAATATTTTGCGAAGGCAGTTTTCACGGGGGTCTCCATAATTCGATTTATATCAAACTACATTCTAGACTATTAGATGAAGAATCTAAAAGACAAAACAACGAAATGTTCCTGAGGCTTCTCAAAACGTGTAGCTATGCCGAGAAGGATTCGTCGTCCTGAAAGGCTTCCCGTTCGGTTTGTCTGAAGGTGCTTTCAGTGTTTTATTTCCAATTGTGATTCTTTGAATTGTGTGAAAGTCGGGAAAGGATCTGGAATTCCCTTACGGAATTTCTTTTTATTTGCTACACCGGCGGAGCAGAACTCAATTTCGACTCCGACGGCGGAGAACGGAATCGTTGAAATTAAAATAAAATGAACGCCCCTCACTTGAAGGGGAAAAATGAGGACAGAAATAAATAATAAATGAATAAAAACAAAAGAGTTACCGAGGAATTGACAAGTCGAAAGGCGGGAAAAGTTAAAACGACTTGACAAAATCCAACATCCTTCTAAGATAAGAGAAATTTATCTTCAAGAAACGCATTGGAAGGGCAATATTTGTATTACCTGCATTTTAGAGGGGAGATAACTCTTTCCGGTGAAATATCACTCACAGAATAAAAAGTTTACGATCTGCATTAAATGAGTTTTTATCAATTTGTGATAAGCTCGTCTGAAGCTGACACAAAGGTCTTATTATCCTACATTAAGAAGTGGGGT
Source organism: Orius insidiosus (assembly GCA_014119065.1). NCBI lineage: Eukaryota > Metazoa > Arthropoda > Insecta > Hemiptera > Anthocoridae > Orius > Orius insidiosus. The sequence goes on from JACGAQ010001003.1 coordinate 24,292, forward strand.
CTCAAAGATTAGACCGAAGGAGTTTATCGATCACGACTTAGTTTATAAGATCTGCTGCCCGTCCGCCAATTCTTCTGGAGCACACCACAGCCACCTTGAAATTAAAGCGGCAGAAGAATTGCCAACCTGGAAATTCGGATTATTTAAGGGGATATGAGGGTTTTAAGTTGGTTGCTTTGTACATATTTCGTTGTGAGCAACGGTTTTCGGTTTTTCCCATCTATCTTGGAAACCGTCGCTCAAAACGAAAAAATGTCCTAAGTAAAAGTTGTAACTACGGAAATTTACTACATAAATATCTTATTGGTTTTTTCCGTCAGAGCAATATTTTAGGAGATATGATGGTTTTAAGTTTTCAGACAGGCTCTGTAGGATTATTAGTTTTAACCTCATAACTCCTTAAATATTGCTCTTACGCAAATAATGAATAAAGAAATTTTTGTAGGAAATCTTTGTACCTACAACTTTTACTTAGGACGTTTTTTCGTTTTGAGCGACGGTTTCCGAGATAGATGGGAAAAACCGAAAACCGTTGCTCACAACGAAAAATTTGCAAAGCAACTCACTTAAGAACCCTCATATCTCCTTAAGTATTGCTCTGACAAAAAAACCTATGAGGTCTTTTTTGTAGGAAATTTCCGTAGCTACGACTTTTACTTATGACATTTTTTCGTTTTGAGCGACGGTTTCAGAGATAGAAGGGAAAAACCGAAAACCGTTGTTAACAACGAAAAATTTGCAAAGCAACCAACTTAAATACTTCCATATCTCCTAAAGTATTGCTCTGACGGAAAAAACTAATAAGATATTTTATGTAGTAAATTTTAGTACCTACAACTTTTACTTAAGACATTTTTTCGTTTTGAGCGACGGTTTCCGAGATAGAAGGGAAAAACCGAAAACCGTTGTTAACAACGAAAAATTTGCATAGCAACTCACTTAAAAACCATCATACCTCCTTAACTGAAATCAATCCCCAAAACTTATTCCAACGAGCTTCGAAATAGTGTTAAAAGTTTCCCAACGAAAAAATATTTTAGAAGAATCATCTAAAAAGGCGTACCGACAAATGTAGCCCGAGGTCGGAAAAAAAAAAAGAGTTGAGACTCTTGTGACGGGACGGAGCGGAGGATGAAAGTATTGCGGGTTAAGGTTTAAACGAACCGTTATGCCACTCTTGGCCATCCTTCGCCCGATCCCATCCGATGGGGGGCCCTTTTGACGTAAAGCTGTCTTCTAGAAAATGTGAACGCACAGTCAGACACGACCCAACTTCGCTCACTGACTTCAACACGACTTTCCTCCATAAATTCCTTTTTTCAACGTACCTACCTCACACTCCACGGCACATTTTTATCAACAACAGTGCCCAAAAAGAAGATAATTATGCACTTGAAAGCGTTTATTTTACAACAAATAATTTTTTAAGAAAGAGTTAAAAATAGTAATGATATATTCAACAAAAATGTATGAAAACATATTTGCACAATTATTCACACCTTTTTTAAAATATGAGAAAGACAAACTTTTGCTTTAAAAGTTATCGCCTAGTGAAGTTAGACAAAATAGAGGGAAAAAAAATTCCTGGAATTTTCTAAGGAACATTTTATTCCTTAGCATTTCAGAAAAAAAGAACAAAAAAGTCCTGGAGTGTGCGATGATAAAAATCATTTTTCAAGATCAAAATTATTTCACATGGAATTTTTCCATAAAAATACTGATATGTACTTATAGGTAGATTTCTTTTCTTCGAAATGTACCTTTTGGACGTATAGTAAAAAGAATCAGAAAATATTTTTACCTCGTGATTTCCCAAAAAGAAGGTTAGTGAGACGTTAAGGGCCGCTACGGAAGAGCTAATAATTCAAACGAGTCCGTACTCATCATTTTAAAGATGAAAAGGCGTAAAACTTTTTGCAAATTGTTAGAATCCTAGTTGGTCGGATCATTAAGCCCAAAGCGTCTCACTAACTCTAAGAAATTCCAAGTTGAAAATTTACCGGCTCACCTAACACTTCCTAAACTCTTCGTGCAAGGGAAAAAAACTTACGAGTCCTTTTTTAAGGGATTTTACCTCTAGGAACGACAAAACATAATATCATTTTTTTAAATACTTCAACCCCAACGTACGCCAACGAAAATGTGTGTTAAATATGCATTCGATGCTCTTCAGACAGTTGAATAAACCATCCCGGCTATTTTCTAATTGGCTGTTATTACGTTTCTTTTGAAGAAGGCACGTTATAATCAAAAGGACGTCGGTGTTTTCGAAAAAAAAAAAAAAAGAACACGTATCCACTTCCGAACAGGCGAAATAAATTGGAGTCGAACAATATAATTAATTCAGGCCGCCTTGGACCTATTAAATTGCGTTAAACGACTAATTGAAGCGTTTGAAGACAATGGGAGTCTCACCTTTCATTTTCCTCGAATTCGCTTCTGAACTAAAGAAAAAAAAATAATTTTTTTTACCTTCGCTCAACGATGACTTGGCACTTTTATCTCTACTTGGCAAATTATGAAGACAACAACTATGCATTATTAATTTAAGAGTAATTCGAACGAAAATAAAAAATAGAGCCTTAACAAAAAGAGAGAAAAACGGTTTTAAAAAATCCCACTAAGATTTTACAATTATTAATCCAATAATTGTGGACAAGAATGAAGAAGAAGCAACATAACAATCAAGAAAGGCCTGACGAGCTCTGAATGAGAGGAAAAGTGTATAAGTCAATAATGCTGAACTGTTTGTGAATATTGAAAACTGCTTAAGGAGGTATGATGGTTTTTAAGTGAGTTGCTTTGCAAATTTTTCGTTGTTAACAACGGTTTTCGGTTTTTCCCTTCTATCTCGTAAACCGTCGCGCAAAACGAAAAAATGTCTTAAGTAAAAGTTGTAGGTACTGAAATTTACTACATAAAATATCTTATTAGTTTTTTCCATTAGAGCAATACTTTAGGAGATATGGAAGTATTTAAGTTGGTTTCTTTGCAAATTTTTCGTTGTTAACAGCGGTTTTCGGTTTTTCCCTTCTATCTCGGAAACCGTAGCTCAAAACGAAAAAATGTCATAAGTAAAAGTCGTAGCTACGGAAATTTCCTACAAAAAAGGCCTCATTGGTTTTTTTGTCAGAGCAATACTTAAGGAGATATGAGGGTTCTTAAGTGAGTTGCATTGCAAATTTTTCGTTGTGAGCAACGGTTTTCGGTTCTTCCCTTCTATCTCGGATACCGTTGCTCAAAACGAAAAAATGTCATAAGTAAAAGTCGTAGCTACGGAAATTTCCTACAAAAAAGACCTCATTGGTTTTTTTTTTCCGAGCAATACTTAAGGAGATATGAGGGTTCTTAAGTGAGTTGCTTTGCAAATTTTTCGTTGTGAGCAACGGTTTTCGGTTTTTCCCTTCTGTCTCGGAAACCGTCGCTCAAAACGAAAAAAATGTCCTAAGTAAAAGTTGTAGGTACAAAGATTTCCTACAAAAATTTCTTTATTCATTATTTGCGTAAGAGCAATATTTAAGGAGTTATGAGGTTAAAACTAATAATACTACAGAGCCTGTCTGAAAACTTAAAACCTTCATATCTCCTAAAATATTGCTCTGACGGAAAAAACCAATAATATATTTATGTAGTAAATCTCCGTAGCTACAACTTTTACTTAAAACATTTTTCGTTTTGAGCGACGGTTTCCAAGATAGAAGGGAAAAACCTAAAACCGTTGCTCACAACGAAAAATGTACAAAGCAACCAATTTAAAACCCTCATATCCCCTTAAAAACTCCAAAATTATAGAGAGGGAGGCACTAATCTACTTCCACCGTTTGGCTGGGAAAATTAAATGGAAAGTGATTTAGTATGCGTCTAAAAATTTTATTGGAAGGCCGGAAAAAAGCGATAAAAGAAATTAACTGCCCGAATCATAACATTTTGATCCCGTAGAAAACGCCAACGCGATCTAATTTTAAAAGGCAATAAAATAAAAAATAAAAAAGGACAAAGAAATTTTAAAATATGCTCAATGAGGAACTTACGACATATTCAAAAAAACTGGACGAAATTCGAGTAGAGGGAAAAAAAAACAGACTGAGATACTTTGTACTAATTCTTCCAGAAGAGAAATTTTAAGAATGAAACATTTCTCTCATCACATGTTCTTTTTTTTCCATAAGAATGGGCGAAAAAAAGCGCAGGCACGCCATTGTGAGGTCTTTTTTTTATAACGTCATCTTTTATAATGTACAAAACGATTACCACCAGAGAGAGAAAAAATAAAACTGGGCCGACATGAGTAAAACAACATATGTGACACCTTTTTAATAATTGCATTTAGAATCAAAATAAAATTGTGTGATTTTAGCTGAATTCAACGGACGTACAGAAAGTTTCAAGTTACCTGGTACACTAAAAAAAGTTTAGTCAACACGGTTATCGAAAAGGTCATCCTGAATTTGATAAAACTAAGTGAAGAATTTTGAATTAAATATACAGGGTGTCCGGAAACACATGGCAAGCGTCTGGGAGAGCGTTAAAAAGTGGTTTTACGAAAAAAAGTTAAATGTAAACCCCCCTTAATTTAAATCAAAGAATTTGATAGTGTAGTTTAAAATCCGCCTGGATATGCAGGGTGTCCCAGACACAACCTAACTTCGTTATTTCAAATGAGAACCCCTATTTTTTATTTCAGATTCGTAATCTACGCAAAATTTCAAGTAGATTTGAGTACTCATATGACAATTTTGGACAACTTTTAAAAAATGTCAAATTTAGCGTTTTTTGCTCCAAAATCCGTTAAAATTGACCTAGGAGACTCGTTTTTTTTAATTCCACTTATTTTTTCCCGAAGAATCCAACTGTCTCAAATTTGAGCATCTTCGCATTCTGCATCACGAGATTTCGTCGCTAATGGCCTTTTTTCAAGTTTAACTCCAAATTCCATACTTCAAAATGGAAATAAGCGATTTGTTGACGGAATTTTAATTTTTGATGCATAAACACAAAAGACGCTGTAGCTCTTTCAAAATTTGTGGTCCGAAAGAAAAATTCCTTTCAACAAGTGCTAATTTTCATTTCTGAACTAAAAATTTGGGTTCTAACTTGAAAAAAGGCCATTAGCGACGAAATCTCGTGATTCAGAATGCGAAGATGCTCAAATTTGAGACAGTTGGATTCTTCGGGAAAAAATAAGTGGAATTAAAAAAAAACGAGTCTCCTAGGTCAATTTTAACGGATTTTAGCGCAAAAAAACGCTAAATTTTGACATTTTTTAAAAGTTGTCCAAAATCGTCATATGAATACTCAAATCTACTTGAAATTTTGCGTAGATTACGAATCTGAAATAAAAATTAGGGGTTCTTATTTGAAATAACGAAGTTAGGTTGTGTCTGGGACACCCTGTATATCCAGGCGGATTTTAAACTACACCATCAAATTCTTTGATTTGAATTAAGGGGGGTTTAAATTTAACTTTTTTTCGTAAAACCACTTTTTAACGCTCTCCCAGACGCTTGCCATGTGTTTCCGGACACCCTGTATATAGTTTTATAATATAAAATAGCATTTCCTGGGACCAATGCGCCCGCGAGATGCAACTTCCAACTCGTGGGGAATAATCAACCATAAATATTGGATTGAAATGAAATTTCCAATCAAATAATATTTTATCATTTTCGATCATTCGGCTAATTCTATAAACGAGACAGCGTACGAAAATGGAAAGAGCACTTTGTATATAAAATTCCGAATAAGAGAAAAAAGATCTAGTGATTCAACGTTTTGTATCCAGATAGGTAAAAAGGAAAAAAAATATGATTAGGTAAAAAAAAAAAATAAATAAAAGGAGAGAAGACGTTCTGTTTTAAAACAAAATGTAAATTTGATGTTTTTGTTCCTTCGGATTGAACTTTGAGTGGATAAGAGGGGAGAAGTTGATTCTGGAAGAATACGTCCATTATCGTGTTAAGCGATTCGATTTATGGATATTGGATGTTTCCACAATCTTTTTTTTAAAAAAATTCTCTTTGGACTCCGTGAGAAGAAGCGGCTAGGTCGCCCTGAAGGGGGAGATGATGAAATGGGATGTTCAATGGATGAGGTTCTAAGGGTGAAGAGGGGGCGTTAAAGGGATTAAGATCCGAGGGTGGAGTCCTCTCGATCAATATGACAAATATTATCTATCACCGCTTTGCCCACAATATTCATCGCCTCTGAATTTTACCTTCATTAATTGAACGAAACCCCTGAAAATCCACACCACGAACTGGAGTTTTTCTTAAGATTTTTCACTGCCGAAAATTCTCCTCTGGAAGTTGTGAAATTATTAGCGCTCCCCCCCCCCCCCTCGCGAGAGAATCTTAATGTGGTGGTAACCGATCTGGTAATCTAATGATGTAACAATATCCGATAATTTCGAGGCCCATCGGAGTCGGAGAGGAGCGCGGGTGAAGGAAGGAGGGATCGGGCAGAAATGTCTCGAGAGAGTCAATAACAGCTACCATAATAGACTAAATTTGGGGGGGGGGGGGGCTTTTTTTCCTTAGCACCTATGAATAAATGAAATTAAATATTTTTCAAGGTAAAATACAATTTTTTTTTCTAAGAAAATACAATTCGTGTTGAGTATTGTGGAGCGCGGTTCTAAATTAAGAGTAATTTTTTCCTTTTGAAAAATGATTGCGTCAACAATAGGGGTATCGTGTGAGAACGGCAAGCCCTTAATTAAATCGGTGGGGTAGGACCCGACGCGGTCCCGGCTATTCCTTTTCTGAAATAAAAATCGAGAGAACCATCCCACGAAAACTAATTATTTTATAAACACAACACACGAAAATATTTTAGATATAAAACGTAACCCGGTGAGTTTTCAGGACCTCTACAGACTCTCATCTGACCATACTCCATAAGGCCCTAACGCTCGAAGATGGACAAGATGGAAGGAGAACATGGAAAACTCAAGGAAACCTCCTGATAATAAGACGTGAATACCGACAAAGGCTTAAGGGCGTCCTCCAAGGGATATGAAAATTCGCGCAAGCGTAAATGTCTCAAATTTAAAAAGCGACTAAGCTGTAGGACGCCCTTAAAAAGCCACCAAAATTCATGGATATAGTAGCCTAAAAATAAATGCGGATATAACACAAGTACTAGTCTGGAGCTGGCCCCGACGGGAACTTCCTTAAAGAGAAGTATCTATATAGGAGGGGGAAGTATATGGGAGGAGAAGTATAACGGAGTGGGAAGTATGTGGGAGGGGAAGTATAACGGAGGGGGAAGTATAACGGAGTAGGAAGTATAATATGGGAGGGGAAGTACAACGGAGGGGAAAGTATAAGGAAGGGGAAAGTATAACAGAGGGGGAAGTATAATGGAGGGGGAAGTATAAGGGAACGAAAGTATAAAGGAAGGGGATGTAGTAGGGAGGGAAAGTATAAAGGAAAATTTTCCAAGTTAGTTTTTTCGAAAAATTTTCTAAGTTCTTTTTTTTGAAAAATGTTCTAAGTTTTTTTTGTCCGAAAAAAAAATTTTTTTTTCAAAAAATTTTCCGGGTTTTTTTTTTTTTCGAAAAATTTTTTAAGTTTTTTGTAAAAAAAAAAAATTTTTTTTTCGAAAAATTTTCCGGGTTTTTTCTTCTTTTTCTTTTTTTCTTTTTTCTTTTTTATTTTTATTGAAAAATTTTTAAGTTCTTTTTTCGAAAAATTTTTAAGTGTCGAGGTAGAAATAATGGGCTCTTTGTCCTAGGGATGTGCCTCTCGTAAAGGGTAGAAGTACGAAATTTCTCCTACTAATAAAAATAGTAATTAAAAAGTGGCAATTTTTTTTGCACCAAAAATTCTTAAAAAATATAAGGAGTAATTGGTGAAAATTTGGTGAAAATCGGATTAACGGTTCGGCCGCAGCGAATTTTTTAAAATTTCAAACAGACATATCTCCGCCATTTTTTCGAAATTCAAAAATCCCCCTCGTTACATTCTTCACGGCTAAAGAAATTTGAGTAAAAATTTGGTGAAAATCGGATGAAAACTGTGGCCGTAAAGTGTTCCGGAAAAAAATGCTACGGACGGCCGGAACCACAGACAAAGTTGAGATCGGTAAAGATCAATATTCGATTTACCCTCCGGGGTCTGGAAGACCCTTCCCCAAAAACCCGACGTCGAGGGTATCGCAATAACTTCTTTAAGGAAGTTAAAAATAGCCGATATCATTGTATTCTGTTAACACAAATCGTGTTGTAAGAATAAAGAATGTAAAGGAACTTAAATAATATTTCAAAATTTATTAACGAACTTTAAGTCCAAAAGTGTTTTCTTGACAACGATATGATGGAAAATATGAGCGGGGTGGGGGGTGGGGGGTGTCTGAAGTCTGCATAAACGACAAAGAGCTGTTATCCTTTGATGTACCGGCACTTAACATTCGCCGGTGTCTGTGCTCGTTAAACCGTCCGGCACATAAGTTTACGTTTCGAGAGTCATGACGAGGAAGACGGAACGCTTTAACAGTTAACACGAGAGGAGAAGAAAATTGTTAAAAGGAAATATCTCTTATAACTCTTCGTCATTTTTTAAACGTTCGGGAGGGAAGGGGAATGACGCCGACGAACAGGAAGGGAGGCCGAAGCAAAAGATACGTTTGTTGAATTCCCATCATATAGCCTAGAGGGTGGGAAAAATCGAAAGTTCAAACTATTTTTATTTTACCAAAGCACCATTACTACCAATGAAGTATGACCAATTCAAAACCTACGTTTATCTTTGGCACCTTTTGGCCGAACATCTCTACAGGAGAAACTGAGCCACCATGAAAAGCAGAGGGGGCTGTGATAAAAAATCTTAAACCATTTGACGTTACTGATTTGTACTTAGAAGGACTGACACACTTTCGGACGTTAACCAAACCACAAAGGAAAAATAATAGCGAGTTTTATTATTAGTCATAAAATACAGGGTCAACAAATTCTACAATGCACTAATAAAAAACAACCTTATTTTTTTGGATCAAATTACTTCCTGACAGTTGTTTCAGCAAAATTATCTTACAACGATTGCGTTTACGAGTTAATCAAGAAATTTTATTAAACGACAACACAACACACACAGCCCACACTTGATGAAACTTATGCAACGAATGACAACTTGGAAGAAAAGTTTCAAAAGACGCGCGGATTTTTTTTTTTTTTTCGCGGCTTCTGCATAAGACGCGCTTTAATAGAGGTCAAGAAATAAAATTATATTTCTCCGTCATGCTCGACTCGTTTGCACCTTTCACCGTTCGAAGGGGAGAGTTCCAAAATGGAGCTCGAAAATGATCTTGATCACAATGCGAACCATAATTTAACTTATAAGTTACTATACTATTCGATTTGACCCTCCGGGGTCTGGAAGACCCTTCCCCAAAACCCGACGTCGAGGGTATCGCAATAACTTCTTTCAGGAAGTTAAAATCTTAAACCATTTGACGTTACACGAGATCTGATTGTACTTAGAAGGACTGACACACTTTCGGACGTTAAACCAAACCACAAAGGAAAACTAATAGCGAGTTTTATTATAGTCATAAATACAGGGTCAACAAATCTACAATGCACTAATAAAAAACAACCTTATTTTTTTGGATCAAATTACTTCCTGACAGTTGTTTCAGCAAAATTATCTTACAACGATTGCGTTTACGAGTTAATCAAGAAAATTATTAAACGACACCAACACAACACAGCCCACACTTGACTACTTATGCAACGAATGACAACTTGGAAGAGAAAAGTTTCAAAAGACGCGCGGATTTTTTTCTTTTTTCGCGGCTTCCATCTGCATAAGACGCGCTTTAATAGAGGTCACGATATTAAATAAAATTATATTTCTCCGTCATGCTCGACTCGTTTGCACCTTTCACCGTTCGAAGGGGAGAGTTCCAAAACTGGAGCTCGAAAATGATCATTGATCACAAATGGCGAACCATATTTATAACTTATAAGTTACTATACACCCGATTAACCAAATTAATTGCCGATCAAGTATTAAATCAAACTAGAATTATTACGTCAAATAATTCACCCGTTAATTTAAAAGTTAAAAAAAAAGTCCATAACTTTCCATTAATTTTTTAAAAGAATCATTAAACTTTTTAACGAGGCTTTTTTTTTTCACTTTTCTTTTCTTTGATATAAGTCTTAAGGAGGACGGAGCCTGGGCTTCCCGATTAGAAAGCGTTAAAAAGACAAGCAACAATGCACCTTTCTTATTAAGTTTATTGAATCATAAAGGAAAGTAAAAGTGTGCAAAATCTTGATTTCATTATACGTTTATAAATGGGAATACCCGCAGAAAAATGAAGAAAAGTGGTGCACCTGGGAATCACACTACCATAAAAAGTTTTTTTCTAACAGGAGCTGGGAAAAAGTGGATAATCCCGAGGGCTCGCGAATTTTTTAACTTTAACGTGTGGGAGACCTAAAAGTACGGTACTTTACCCGATGGTTCCCAAAACGAGATAATTATACCTGATGGTTCCCGGGCTGAAAATTGCAATATACCCGATGGTTCCGGGCTGAAAATTGCAATATACCCGATGGTTCCCGGGCTGAAAATTGCCACAACCCGATGGGTCCCGGGCTGAAAATCGCAATATACCCGTTGGTTCCCGGGCTGAAAATTGCAATAACCCGATGGTTCCCGGGCTGAAATCGCAATATACCCGATGGTTCCCGGCTGAAAATCGCAATATACCCGCCCGGGCTGAAAATTGCCACAACCCGATGGTTCCCGGGCTGAAAATCGCAATATACCCGTTGGTTCCCGGGCTGAAAATTGCAATAACCCGATGGTTCCGGGCTGAAAATTGCAATATACCCGATGGTTCCCGGCTGAAAATTGCAATAACCCATGGTTCCCGGGCTGAAAATCGCAATATACCCGATGGTTCCCGGGCTGAAAATCGCAATATACCCGATGGTTCCCGGGCTGAAAATTGCAATATACCCGATGGGTCCCGGGCTGAAAATCGCAATATACCCGTTGGTTCCCGGGCTGAAATTGCAATAACCCGATGGTTCCCGGGCTGAAAATCGCAATATACCCGATGGTTCCCGGGCTGAAAATCGCAATATACCCGATGGTTCCCGGGCTGAAAATTGCCACAACCCGATGGTTCCCGGGCTGAAAATCGCAATATACCCGTTGGTTCCCGGGCTGAAAATTGCAATAACCCGATGGTTCCCGGGCTGAAAATTGCAATATACCCGATGGTTCCCGGGCTGAAAATTGCAATAACCCGATGGTTCCCGGGCTGAAAATCGCAATATACCCGATGGTTCCCGGGCTGAAAATCGCAATACCCGATGGTTCCCGGGCTGAAAATTGCAATATACCCGATGGTTCCCGGGCTGAAATTGCCACAACCCGATGGGTCCCGGGCTGAAAATCGCAATACCCGTTGGTTCCCGGGCTGAAAATTGCAATAACCCGATGGTTCCCGGGCTGAAAATTGCCACAACCCGATGGTTCCCGGGCTGAAAATTGCAATAACCCGATGGTTCCCGGGCTGAAAATCGCAATATACCCGATGGTTCCCGGGCTGAAAATCGCAATATACCCGATGGTTCCCGGGCTGAAAATTGCAATATACCCGATGGTTCCCGGGCTGAAAATTGCCACAACCCGATGGGTCCGGGCTGAAAATCGCAATATACCCGTTGGTTCCCGGGCTGAAAATTGCAATAACCCGATGGTTCCCGGGCTGAAAATCGCAATATACCCGATGGTTCCCGGGCTGAAAATCGCAATATACCCGATGGTTCCCGGGCTGAAAATTGCCACAACCCGATGGTTCCCGGGCTGAAAATCGCAATATACCCGATGGTTCCCGGGCTGAAAATTGCAATACCCGATGGTTCCCGGGCTGAAAATTGCCACAACCCGATGGGTCCCGGGCTGAAAACCGCAATATACCCGTTGGTTCCCGGGCTGAAAATTGCAATAACCCGATGGTTCCCGGCTGAAAATCGCAATATACCCGATGGTTCCCGGGCTGAAAATCGCAATATACCCGATGGTTCCCGGGCTGAAAATTGCCACAACCCGATGGTTCCCGGGCTGAAAATCGCAATATACCCGTTGGTTCCCGGGCTGAAAATTGCAATATACCCGATGGTTCCCGGGCTGAAAATCGCAATATACCCGATGGTTCCCGGGCTGAAAATCGCAATACCCGATGGTTCCCGGGCTGAAAATCGCAATATACCCGATGGTTCCCGGGCTGAAAATTGCAATAACCCGATGGTTCCCGGGCTGCGTTCTTAAACACATTTTGTGGTGTTGTGTTTGAAATGTTCTTCATTGATACCTGCGTTGCAAAATAAACACGGGAACCATCGGGTATGTCGCATTACTAGAAGCGGGAGCCATCGGGTATAGTTGGTTTGACCTACTTAGTCTCCGGGAACCATGGGGTATCCAACCAAAAGTACTTCTCGTAAGCACTAGATAATCGAGGAGACTTCGTGGATTCAGATACACGCTAATTATTGGCCAGTCTTAAGATGGACATTTTATTTTGAACCGGCTTCATCAGTTAAAGTAGTTTTAATTTTATTTAACTGACACGTAGCTTGAGCATGTACATATTAAAATGCGAAACTTCGTGACGGATCTCATTCAAGAAATTAAGAAATTAATAAATAAAAAAGCTCCAGTCGTAAAGCAATAATTAAGATACATTACATATATGAGTAATGAGGACCGAAAACCGAGCTGATCTTCGAGGGGAAGGCGGCCTTTTGCTACCGTGAATCGATGAATCATCTTCGGTATTCGAAATCGCCGATCGAAAATTCGAAACGCGGTCGGAACGTGGAAAATCACTTTCAATCAATTCGAAATTCCACAAAACGTGATATCAAATAAAATAATGAATAACGATCCGACCGTATCGCCCTTATATAAACTGTAAACGATCTTAAGGGGGTATGAGGGTTTTAAGTTGGTGCTTTGTACATTTTTTCGTTGTGAGCAACGGTTTTCGGTTTTTCCCTTCTATCTGGAAACCGTCGCTCAAAACGAAAAAATGTTCTAAGCAAAAGTTGTAGCGACAAAATTTACTACATAAAATATCTTATTGGTTTTTTCCGTCAGAGCAATATATAGGAGATATGAAGGTTTTAAGTTTTCAGACAGGCTCTGTAGGATTATTAGTTTTAACCTCATAACTCCTTAAATATTGCTCTTACGCAAATAATTAATAAAGAAATTTTTGTAGGAAATCTTTGTACCTACAACTTTTACTTAGACATTTTTTCGTTTTGAGCGAGGGTTTCCGAGATAGAAGGGAAAACCGAAAACCGTTGTTAACAAAGAAAAATTTGCAAAGCAACTCACTTAAGAACCCTCATATCTCCTTAAGTATTCCTCTGACAAAAAATTATTGAGGTATTTTTTAGGAAATTTCCGTAGCTACATCTTTTACTTAGGACGTTTTTTTTCGTTTTGAGCGACGGTTTCCGAGATAGAAGGGAAAATCCGAAAACCGTTGGTAACAACGAAAAATTGCAAAGCACCAACTTAAATACTTCCATATCTCCTAAAGTATTGTTCTGACGGAAAAAACTAATAAAATATTTATGTAGTAAATTTTAGTACCTACAACTTTTACTTAGGACATTTTTTCGTTTTGAGCGAGGGTTTCCGAGATAGAAGGGAAAATCCGAAAACCGTTGGTAACAACGAAAAATTTGCAAAGCAACCAACTTAAATACTTCCATATCTCCTAAAGTATGTTCTGACGGAAAAAACTAATAAAATATTTTAGTAGTAAATTTTAGTACCTACAACTTTTACTTAGGACATTTTTTCGTTTTGAGCGAGGGTTTCCGAGATAGAAGGGAAAAACCGAAAACCGTGGTTAACAAAGAAAAATTTGCAAAGCAACTCACTTAAAACCATCATACCTCCTTAATCTACTACCTTTTATTATTCATAGAAGATGGAAAATTCGTCGAAACTCGCATGATCCAAAAACATCCTCACGCGGTACCTACGAGATCCATTTCGTACTCAAGAAAGGTAGGAAACGATACCATCCTGCAAAACTTTTCGGAAGGAAAGCGTCATTTGGTTTGAATTTTTTGTTTTTAAATTAATGGACAGAACAAACTGAATTTGAAATCGATAAAGAAAGCTTAATGGCTTCATTAACCGACCAATTAAGGATTGACCTAGCAATAATGAAAGGTAAACACAGTATTATTACACTGCGCAACAATATAATACCAACTACTTTTTTACCCCCTATCCGAGTGTTTATATAAAATGACTACCATGTGAGAATGTAACAATTGAACTAGAAACGGATCCGCAAGTTTGGATCGGAAAATCCAGGAATACACGTACATTCGTGCGCTAAAGCCGATCATTCCGATTGACTTCATTGTTTGATTGACATGCAAACTATAATTTGCTCAGGGCAGACAAACAAAAACCCATAAACTTGTGACCTGAAAAAAAAAAATAAGATAATAGTTTTCACGCCAAGAATCTGCGGTAATTAAACGTAGATTGTTAAGCGAATAATGAAGTTCAATCAGGAGAAAAATAACTTCCCCTTTTAATAATAATGAAAGCTCGTTGTTGAGAAATCACTTGGCGATCGCTTTCGCCCATTAACCCATTGTCTGTACGTTCAATGGAACAAGATAAAAGCTTAAACATAAGACCACCCTCTTTCGGGGACTAATTACTTGCATTAGACAATGAGAGACTCTCTTGAGGCATCGACAAAAATAAAGGCCTCAAAGCGGTTCGAGGAAGTCACGAGGGATTCAGATCATCAATCTGTGCTCAAGAAGAAAAAAAAAAGACACTTTCGAAATTACAAAGGTAAGAGAGTTCCAAACAAAAGTAGCCAAGTTCCTACTCTTTGTTTTTGTCACCTTCGATTTAGAGCGAAAAAAAAAGGACTAAAATGAACGATGGAAGTACGGACGTGCTGAAATCGTTCTGGTTGGATACCCCATGGTTCCCGGAGACTAAGTAGGTCAAATCAAATATACCCGATGGCTCCCGCATCTAGTAATGCGACATACCCGATGGTTCCCGTGTTTATTTTGCAACGCAGGTATCAATGAAGAACATTTCAAACCCACACCACAAAATGTGTTTAAGAACACTCACTGTTATAATATCTGGGACTCATCGGGTATGTGGCAATTTTCAGCCCGGGAACCAACGGGTATGTGGCAATTTTCAGCCGGGAACCATCGGGTATATTGCAATTTTCGGCACGGGAACCATCGGGTTATTGCAATTTAGCCCGGGAACCATCGGGTATATTGCAATTTTCAGCCCGGGACCCATCGGGTATATTGCAATTTTCAGCACGGGAACCATCGGGTATATTGCAATTTTCAGCCCGGAACCATCGGGTATATTGCAATTTTCAGCCCGGGAACCATCGGTTATATTGAAATTTTCAGCCCGGGAACCATCGGGTATGTTGCAATTTTCAGCCCGGGAACCATCGGGTATGTTGCAATTTTCAGCCCGGGAACCAACGGGTATATTGCAATTTTCAGCCCGGGAACCATCGGGTATATTGGAATTTTCAGCCCGGGAACCATCGGGTATGTTGCAATTTTCAGCCCGGGAACCAACGGGTATATTGCAATTTTCAGCCCGGGAACCATCGGGTATATTGCAATTTTCAACCCGGGAACCATCGGGTATGTTGCAATTTTCAGCCCGGGAACCAACGGGTATGTTGCAATATTCAGCCCGGGAACCAACGGGAATGTGGCAATTTTCAGCCCGGGAACCATCGGGTATATTGAAATTTTCAGCCCGGGAACCATCGGGTATATTGCAATTTTCAGCACGGGAACCATCGGGTATATGCAATTTTCAGCCCGGGAACCATCGGGTATATTGCAATTTTCGGCACGGGAACCATCGGGTATATTGCAATTTTCAGCCCGGGAACCATCAGGAATATTGCAATTTTCAACCCGGGAACCATCGGTATGTTGCAATTTTCAGCCCGGGAACCAACGGGTATATTGCAATTTTCAGCCCGGGAACCATCGGTTATATTGAAATTTTCAGCCCGGGAACCATCGGTTATATTGAAATTTTCAGCCCGGGAACCATCGGTATATTGGAATTTTCAGCCCGGGAACCATCGGGTATGTTGCAATTTTCAGCCCGGGAACCAACGGGTATATTGCAATTTTCAGCCCGGGAACCATCGGGTATAATTATCTCGTTTTGGGAACCATCGGGTAAAGTACCATCGTTCTGCTGGAACAAGTTGGGGACGATGACGTTTAAGCACAAAAACGCAAACGCTTGTCGTACCTACCGGACACATATAAATGGGCTTCTCATCCAAATTAAATTAGCCTATAATTAACTAAAAAAGGGACATAAAAAGAGGCGAGTTCCATAATTAATGAATAATTTAACAATATAATGTGGATCGAGCCAGAATTGCTTCCCCATTTCTTTGAAAGGGCTCCGAAGTGAAAATGTAATGGGCCAAGGTATTCAATGGAAGATTTAATTTAGGCTATTGTCATCTTTCATCCCGGTGCCACCCCTCTTTTGATTTCCAACCAGGCATTTCTGAAACTGATAGCCAAGAAAAATTCAATGAAAAAAAAGGGAAGAGGAGAAAAAAGGAAGAGAAGTGTTAAAAAATTTTATCTTTTTAATTGGATATTTTTCCCTTCCGTTGCAATAGAGAAGTTTCATTTTTAAAGCACTTTCTTTCATGGATAAGCTGATCAGCCGAGAAATTACATTTTACGTCGCAAAGATAGAGGAAAGCAGTATCGCAATAACTTCTTTAAGGAAGTTAATACTTGGTCAATAAAGCGATTTTTACGGTGAAATTATCATGTAACGAGAAAAGGTCACAGTTTTTTAAAATTTTCTTTTAACAAAAGTTTTGAATTTTCGGCACAAGGGTATTAACATTGAAGCTCGTTGGTCGGGTGGTTGATTACAAAAGGGAAACGCGGGGCCCGTGTTACTGCTAATCCTTAACCAGCTCATAAGAGAGACCGATTAGTTGCCAAGTAGGGGATGAAAGGAATGAAACCCACTGATGAGGAAACCAGCGCGCGTAGAACCCCCGCCTACCCTCCCTTCTCAGCCACAATAAACACTTTTGACAAAGCCCAATCAAAACTTGTTCAGAAACAAATCAACAAGATTAACACGTTACTTCTGAGAAATTCAGACGTCAATACAAAAAACACAAAGCATTTTTTTTTTTTTTAAAAATTGTACGGATCACTTTTGATTATAAAATTAAATGTTTAAAACGTATTTAACAAAAAGATGTTTAGTGAGGCCGAAATCGATTAGAAACAACGTAATGGATCATAATTCAAGATCATTTAACGTAAATATTATGTACCAACTAAAAATGAAAGATAAATGGACACTAATCGGTCGTCTTTTTGATTATCTTTTTCTCTTTTTTCATAATTGAATTGCTTAGTATTAAAAAAAAAAGTTAAAAAGAGCGAACCGTAAATTACTTCGGTTGTGAAAGGAACGCTCTTGGGATAAGGCCTTCGACCGTAAGTAACCTTCGAATTCGTACAAGTTTTAACTCAGGTACAAAATCAGATTCCTCTTTTGTCCGAGGTGTGAAAATCAAATGAAAATGTGCCGTCTTGTTTTAAAAATAACGAATTCAAAAACTATGTGACGCAAGTTATGTGAATTTTCATACTTATTAATTTTTATTCTCTAATTTGCTCAATATACAGGGTGTCCGGAAACACATGGCAAGCGTCTGGGAGAGCGTTAAAAAGTGGTTTTACGAAAAAAAGTTAAATGTAAACCCCCCTTAATTTAAATCAAAGAATTTGATGGTGTAGTTTAAAATCCGCCTGGATATACAGGGTGTCCCAGACACAACCTAACTTCGTTATTTCAAATGAGAACCCCTATTTTTATTTCAGATTCGTAATCTACGCAAAATTTCAAGTAGATTTGAGTACTCATATGACAATTTTGGACAACTTTTAAAAAATGTCAAATTTAGCGTTTTTTTGCGCTAAAATCCGTTAAAATTGACCTAGGAGACTCGTTTTTTTTTAATTCCACTTATTTTTTCCCGAAGAATCCAACTATCTCAAATTTGAGCATCTTCGCATTCAGCATCACGAGATTTCGTCGCTAATGGCCTTTTTTCAAGTTTAACTCCAAATTCCATACTTCAAAATGGAAATTAGCGATTTGTTGACGGAATTTTAATTTTTGATGCATAAACACAAAAGACGCTGTAGCTCTTCAAAATTTGTGGTCCGAAAGAAAAATTCCTTTCAACAAGTGCTCATTTTCATTCTGAACTAAAAATTTGGGTTCTAACTTGAAAAAAGGCCATTAGCGACGAACTCGTGATGCGAATGCGAAGATGCTCAAATTTGAGACAGTTGGATTCTCGGGAAAAAATAAGTGGAATTAAAAAAAACGAGTCTCCTAGGTCAATTTTAACGGATTTACCGCAAAAAACGCTAATTTTGACATTTTTTAAAAGTTGTCCAAAATTGTCATATGAGTACTCAATCTACTTGAAATTTTGCGTAGATTACGAATCTGAAATAAAAATAGGGGTTCTCATTTGAAATAACGAAGTTAGTTGTGTCTGGGACACCCTGTATATCCAGGCGGATTTTAAACTACACCATCAAATTCTTTGATTTAAATTAAGGGGGGTTTACATTTAACTTTTTTTCGTAAAACCACTTTTAACGCTCTCCAGACGCTTGCCATGTGTTTCCGGACACCTGTATACATATAAGTTTTTCGCCTTTTTGTTGAAAGTTGAAATGTATTCTATGTTTTATACATATCGTACAAATATTTCCCCTTTATTCTCGTAGCGTTATCAAACTTGGATAAAGATTTACGGGTAATGCGATCGTAAGCTCTTTGCGATTTACATAGGGAAGCCGATACGGAGGACTTTCTTACCCCCTAAGCCGCACGTCAAAATTATTCCCTACGAACACGATTCCGTATCAATCCAAGGATTTTATCCTTTCTTCAACAGTTGGAAAAGTTATTAAATTTTTTCCCCCTCGATTTATTCTTCGAAATAAATTATTTATATCTGTACTGCGATGACCTCTGGTTAATGAAGCAAAAAAAAGATTTGTATTTAAATAAGTGCGTTATTAAGAGTAATGAACAAGATATGGTATAAAACCAAGGACAGGCTATCACTTGTATTAAATCCACGTTTATAGTGGGAAAACCTTGTTTTTTTTAAATGTGACAGAAAGACTTCCCTCTTAGAGGCGTGGGATTTAGAAAGAAAAATTTATTCAGTTTAAATTTTATTTATACGATTTTTATGTCCCTCAACGCTCCACTTAATTAAAAAGTGGGTCAGGATAATATTTTTCGCGTTTATGCTACTGGGATTTTTACCACGCATACTTGAGAGGTTTTCTTTTTCCTTTTTGTCAGACAGACGTCCACGACGACGGCCACGACGCTTAGCCTTCTGGCACTTACCAGAAAGCCCACAGGAATCCATAAAAACATGTGGACTTTCGGAAATCCGTTAGCCATTGGGAAATATAACTTATCATTCGTCAATAACATTAAAATAAACACCGCATTCCATTTTTGTCATCGACAGTCCATCTACGTACTGTTTGTTTGATAACTAAACGCAATAATTAGTACGTAATTAATTTTGGCATCCTATTTAAATAAATATCAGAGGCATCAATATTGCATCAAATAAAATAAAATTATTAAAATAACACAAGGGAGCCAAGAAAATCTATTAACCGATGAAATAATTATAGAAGCACGGAACGCTTGAAAGCTTTTAGATGAATCAATTTTACATTGAAAATCTTCAAACTTCAAAGGTACCTATCGATCAAGATTTCATTAATGAAAAGGCTAAATTTTATAAAATACAAAATAAGGAATGTAATTAGTAAAAATAATGAAGTTTAAAAAAAGTTAAAACTTTTAATATGAAGTGCACTTTTTAGTTAAGTAAGCTTACAAAAAAGCATAATCGGTAGGGGTTGAAAAAAAATTCACGAAACACTTTTAATTAAGAGAAGTCAATAAAAAAACTGTAATGCACGTGGATGAAATGAAAATCCGTGAAGAGAAAAGCCGCCCAACCACCGAAGAAAAATTAATATTTACCGATAGCTATTCCATATCGGAGGGATTTTTTTTTTTTTTTTTTTTTTTTTTTTTTTTTTTTTTTTTTTTTTTTTTACCGCTTTCCCATCAAAATGTATACGATTGAGGGATACATGATAGCCGGTATGCAAATAAAAATTCTCCGGATTTACTGGAAAATTTACCATCGGCGAGAGGAAAAATGACCGAAAAATTTGCATGCCTACAAGCGAGAAATTATTATTTTAAAGAGAATTGCAGTTTAGAATTTATAAGGTATCAGCGGCTTACGAGCTGTTTTTAAAGGATTCTCTAAGGCTTTTCCGAACACAAACATTTTTATAAAAATAAAAAACAAACTGATGTATTTACACTATTTCACGCGATGTTATTTCTCACAAGGGACGGATTCGTTCTCATTGTGAATCATTATGAGAAACTGGGAAAGATAACAAAATTAATCACTTCGAATGGATCTTTGTAACATGTTAATGTAATAACATAAATGAAATGCTAAAACATCACCAATTTTTAAAACTCATTTATATTTAGATGTAAAAAAGGACGTTGGAATCATGTAAAACGTATGGCTTAACCGCGTGCGAATATCTCACGTCTCCAGAATACGCCGAAATGGAATTTTCGCGCTCGTTGACAACTGAATTCGCGGAAAGGGATCAGTTCGCATTTCGCACCTGTTGAAACGAAAACCGATGTGCACACGTTCCATCAAGGCGTTACATGTTTGGGGAGTTCTGCCGAATTCCGCTATTTTCAGCTCCCAGTAAAAAAAAATTTTTTTTTTTAAACAGTCAAGGTTTGCTTTAATTTTCCCTCATAGTTTGAATAAAATATTGGTAAAGAGTTAGGGCAGATTCGAAGTGAAATTAAATCAAAACCCAATTAGCAAATAACAGACCCTTTATGTACGTGAGTTATAACCGGATTGTTTTAAACTCGCAAATTTCAATTTGAATGCTACGAGTTGAGCTGAACAAATTAGAATTTAATTAGTAGGAAATATTAAAAAGATTATACACCACGCGAAACGGTACGATTTCACTTAAGAACGGTACATAGATGGTGAATGTTTTAAATTTAAAGGATCATTATTTATTCATGTTTGACCTGGAAGGAGGTCAGATGCTTTCTAAAAGATGCTACCTGAATATTATGGAGTGCATGCGGCATTCTATTTCATTCTTTTCAAGCCAAATGTTCACAAAAATTCCATCCAGTATGCCCCATAGACGAAAGTCTGGAGCGAAGGCGACTTTCTTTAAGAAGCGCAATTTAATAATTTTTGGTCCAAGGTAAAATAGAACGGGCGAGAGCTGCCAAAATTTATTCATACTATTATATTGATTGACTATTGATTATGTGAAATTTTGATGAAAATAGGATAAAAATTGCAGCCCTGAAGCTGTCGGCCGGCACCACAGACAACCGTAAAAAAAAGGTAATGACCACTAATCAGTTTTCCTCTGCGGGGTCTGGAAGAATCTTTCCAGAGACTACCACAATAGACGATTGTGTCATAATAACTTCTTTTTGAGCAATTTAATTAACTCCCTTAAAATTAAACTATTGTTGAATTCCTGAACCTGGGATTCCAATTTATTGGTCCAAGGCGACGACTGCCCTCAGTCCTTTTTAAAGAATTTTTTCTTTTTTAAAAACTTAAAAACAAGAAAATCAACCTCTCCCTTCCCTTTTATGGCGATCCATTTAATTTAAAAATAAGACTTTTAAAAAAAGGTACTCGAGTTAAAAATAGTTCTTGTTTAAAAGCAAGGAAATGAGCGTCCAAATTAACGTCGCTCAATTTCCTTCCAACTTTTATGATTCTGAACGTTTTTTATTTTTCCTTTTCAATTGATTTTGACGAAAAATACGAACGTTAAAAATATAGGTTAGAGATTAATGAACTATAAAAGTTTAAAAAAACAACGGCTCAAAATGCAAAATGGGAACATGCTACCGTGTAAGATTTCTTATCATCGGAAAGTATTACTTTAATAAAGTTTTTAAAAGATTTTACAGCTGTTAACAAAAATATCACTCGAGCGTACCATAATTTCTCAGGAACCCTTATTAGGTATGCTCTGGAAAAAAAATTTATGCACGAGTGAAACAATAAAAATTTGTAAAAATTCAACGACCCCTTTTTAACCGGGATCAACTCGCCCTCTCGGAAAAAAAATTAGAATGGCGGTTTTTACACAACCTGGGTAACAATTCTACGAGCGTTTTTCCTCTCATATAGGTATGAACATTTTTTCTTTAAGGGGATATGAGGGTTTTAAGTTGGTTGCTTTGTACATATTTCGTTGTGATCAACGGTTTTCGGTTTTTTCCCTTCTATCTTGGAAACCGTCGCTCAAAACGAAAAAATGTCCTAATTAAAAGTTGTAGCTACGGAAATTTACAACATAAAATATCTTGTTGGTTTTTTCCGTCAGAGCAATATTTTAGGAGGTATGAAGGTTTAAAGTTTTCTGACAGGCTCTGTAGGATTATTAGTTTTAACCTCATAACTC
Organism: Orius insidiosus; assembly: GCA_014119065.1. Taxonomy (NCBI): domain Eukaryota; kingdom Metazoa; phylum Arthropoda; class Insecta; order Hemiptera; family Anthocoridae; genus Orius; species Orius insidiosus. The sequence continues at coordinate 46,982 of JACGAQ010001003.1, forward strand.
CTTAAATATTGCTTTACGCAAATAATGAATAAAAAAATTTTTTAGGAAATCTTTGTACCTACAACTTTTACTTAGAACATTTTTTCGTTTTGAGCGACGGTTTCCGAGATAGAAGGGAAAACCGAAAACCGTTGCTCACAACGAAAAATTTGCAAAGCAACTCACTTAAGAACCCTCATATCTCCTTAAGTATTGCTCTGACAAAAAAACCAATGAGGTCTTTTTTGTAGGAAATTTCCGTAGCTACGACTTTTACTTAGGACGTTTTTTCGTTTTGAGCGACGGTTTCCGAGATAGAAGGGAAAAACCGAAAACCGTTGTTAACAACGAAAAATTTGCAAAGCAACCAACTTAAATACTTCCATATCTCCTAAAGTATTGCTCTGACGGAAAAAACTAATAAATATTTTATGTAGTAAATTTCAGTACCTACAACTTTTACTTATGACATTTTTTCGTTTTGAGCGACGGTTTCCAAGATAGAAGGGAAAAACCGAAAACCGTTGCTCACAACGAAATATGTACAAAGCAACCAACTTAAAACCCTCATATCCCCTTAAGTAGTTTAATTTTTTATAGTCAAGTTGTGTCCGTCACAATGAATTTATGATTCGGAAGGATCCTTAGAAGAAAAATAGAAATTTTAATTTGCAAAATAACGAGCAGATTGAAAGTTAAGATGTGCCAAAAGTTTTACGCTATCTCCTCTACGGTCTGATTTTGATAAACCTTGACGTTTTTATCTAATATCAAACGAGGGTGGCCCATATGCAATTTTCAACATGATCGGTCAACTCAAAAGGCGAAGGTAGATAAGGAAAGCTTAAGACAAAAGACGATATCCAATTTAAATTTTTTTCTAAGCGAGTGCAATATTTTTACAGAGCCACCTAAAACTTTGTGTTTACCGTTAAAAGTTTCTGTTGGAGTTCTCAAGTCTCAGACAATACGGAAAGTTTGAAATTAAATATTAAAAACTTGGTAGCGCGTGTTACCTTGCAAGCACAAGATGTGTAAACTAGGATGAAAAATTATACGGAAATTTAAACCGATTTGGGCAAACATCTGTCCGGGGAAGAGAATCAAAATGGGTTGATTAGGTAGCAGGTGAGCGCGAAAAAAAGACAATGGGGTGGCCGTAGGCCGGTTCAATAAACTCAAAGGCTCTTTCGCTCTCCTCTTTTTGGGAGTTTAGTCCGTACACAATACAATTAAGATTCTTTCAAATCAAATAAACAATTAAATTACCCCCACCCTCACCAAACTCAAATTAGATATTCCCTACGGTTTAAGCTTAATTCGTATTTTTCACACCGACTGCCAAAATAAACAAACCAAAATGTAGTGTAGGGAATGAAATATAATATATTCTATGGATTCAGTTGGGCCAACCGCTATTTGGCCTGGCCATTGTAATGTGATGACAGCATTGTCCCGAGTCCATATTCTCCCTTCACTGCAATTTTGAGTAGATCAAGAGCAACGTCATCACTCATCCTACTTGAAAGGGTTGTACTTCGGAATGTCGCCTATTTTAATTCCAAAACAGCATTTCTCATACAAGCAAAAGGCATTAAAAATACAAATTTCACAGGGAACCACATTAAAAACGCCACAGAAGGTACTGATATCCGATAATGCTAAAATAAGATAAACATCAAATTGTGGAGTAGGTACAGAATAATTGAAGAAGAGAGTATGTATAGCTAATAGAATTTGGTTCGGTGGGACAGGTAAGGGCTAAGCTGTGAAACGGTCGTCCAGGGGGTGGCGTTGGGGGCCGGGGTGCCGGCTTCGTCGGTCGGTGGGCTCGCGTTCCCGTTGGTGGTGGGGTTGTGGGGTGGTTGAAGAAGGAAGGGATGAAGGGTAGAGAGGGGGGATACGACTGGAAGGTGGGGAAAGGCGGGAGGGAAGGAGAGGTTTGCCCTATCGACCGCTCCCCTGTTGCCAACTCTCAAATACCATGCACATTACTACGTTGCCACATCATCTCTCCTTTTAGGAGAGTACAGCAGTTTAAGAAGTGTTTTAACAACAAAGCTCCCCAGAGGTGTGGCTCCGGCCTCCCTAGGTGGTCTCCCACGACATACATACCAAATTATTTTATTTATTAATTTTTTTTATACGCTTTTTTTTCTTAACGTCCTCCCTAATTCGGAACCGTGTGACATTTTATGTTTTTCACCCCATTTTCCGACAGTTAACGCGTATCTATTTATTTCACCCCAATTCGAAGGGGTCTTCTCATAGGTTACGATTCATTTGTACAATTAAATTGAAAATCAATATCATAAAATCAGCAGCTGCCGAAAAAAAAAGGATTTCCATAATGTCGTTTTAAAAAAGTCTCAAAATGCATCATGGGATTTTATGAAAACCGAAAGTAAAATCAATCATGCTACAGATCTTATCTAAAAAAATGTGAAGGTGCAATAGAAAGGCTCATTTTCCTGTTGAAAGCACCTGCATTTATGGAGTTTTGAGAAATCGGCCTCGTGGGGTCAAAATTACAGTTGCCGCCGGCCTTCCATATCAAATTTTTCATCATTGTCCTTTCCATCATTTGATCCAACCAAATTCCCACCCACAAATGTACCGAAATAGTGACACAATCTACAAAACACAAAAATTCTAAAACGAGTCGCAAATCATTTGGCTCCACCGAGTCGGTAAAACCAAAATCTTATGGCAACACACAAAAATAGGAACCTATAACATATTTCCCGGAAAACCATCTGAAAATCTAAATGCCAATATTGAAACATGATAGTCGGTTATAAAACAAAGGAAAACAATAAGTATTTTAGAACGTTTAAATTATGGAAGATTTTTCTTTAAAATACCACTAACAATTAAAGATGATTCCGGGGGCTTTCGCCATAATGCCAGGATGAACAGTCTAACCATCCGACTTCTTAAGGATTACAGCAAAAACTCTTTAAAACATCCCAAAATTAAACCCCACTGGACTTCCACCACTGAAGCCTTTTTTTGTATTCGATCTATCTAAACAATCATACATTCCAGCATTTAATAGTTCCTTCAGAGCAGAATATATCGCCTTCATAAGATAGCTTGTAGACTAACATAAATTTTCAAGGTTTAAGTACAATATTTTTACCATAGATAAGGCATATGGTTTATTAAGAGCCAACCCATTAAACTATGTATTAAAATGTCAAGGTCCTAAGTTGTTATACACATACTACATTGTCTTCGAATCATATTATGATTCAAAGAAAAAGATAGCAAACATTAACGAAACAGGGGAATTATTAAGGAGGTATGATGGTTTTTAAGTGAGTTGCTTTGCAAGTTTTTCGTTGTTAACAACGGTTTTCGGTTTTTCCCTTCTATCTCGGAAACCGTCGCTCAAAACGAAAAAATGTCCTAAGTAAAAGTTGTAGGTACTGAAATTTACTACATAAAATATTTTATTAGTTTTTACCGTCAGAGCAATACTTTAGGAGATATGGAAGTATTTAAGTTGGTTGCTTTGGAAATTTTTCGTTGTTAACAACGGTTTTCGGTTTTTCCCTTCTATCTCGGAAACCGTCGCTCAAAACGAAAAAATGTCCTGAGTAAAAGTCGTAGCTACGGAAATTTCCTACAAAAAAGACCTAATTGGTTTTTTTTGTCAGAGCAATACTTAAGGAGATATGAGGGTTCTTAAGTGAGTTGCTTTGCAAATTTTTCGTTGTGAGCAACGGCTTTCGGTTTTTCCCTTCTATCTCGGAAACCGTCGCTCAAAACGAAAAAATGTCTTGAGTAAAAGTCGTAGCTACGGAAATTTCCTACAAAAATTTCTTTATTCATTATTTCCGTAAGAGCAATATTTAAGGAGTTGTGAGGTTAAAACTAATAATCCTACAGAGCCTGTCTGAAAACTTAAAACCTTCATATCTCCTAAAATATTGCTCTGACGGAATAAACCAATAAGATATTTTATGTAGTAAATTTGCGTAGCTACAACTTTTACTTAGGACTTTTTTTCGTTTTGAGCGACGGTTTCCAAGATAGAAGGGAAAAACCGAAAACCGTTGCTCACTACGAAATATGTACAAAGCAACCAACTTAAAACCCTCATATCCCCTTAATAACGATAAACAGAAGTCAGCGAAAAGAGAAAAAAAAAGCAGTTATTAATTTTTATACAGTTGGCCGTTTAGAACGTATAGAGAAATTATTAGCCAATAAAACAAGCCGAACAAATCACTCAAAATTAAATGGAGCTCAGGTGCGTTTAATGACAACCTATCCCGGAGGTATCAAAAGCTTATTTATTTTATCGAAAGCTCGCTGGAAATTTTAGAAATGTGGGCTATTAAGCTTCACCGGAGCCATAAAGGAAAAATGAAGCATAGAATGGTCGGTTTTCGTCCAGACAGGTGCGAAAATCTCGTGGGACAGCTAAAGCAGAAGAGATGACTTAAAACTCCCAAATATGGCTTCCGCAGAATCCTCCTATATAATAAAATTAGCTTGTAATCAATTTTATAAATCATTCAAAAAATAATTCAATTTTACCCACGAAAGGGCCTTTTTTTTATTTGAATCTTATATTTACACGAGATGAAGTATTAAATTAATTAAAAGTAAATTTAACAACCCGTATAAATAAAGGGTAATTGAATTACAACATAGGAAGGAAAAAAAAATTAAGTCCTCCTCTTATTCTGTCAATATTTTGATACTATTTAACCCAAAAATGAAAGAAAGAGAAGAGAAAAAAAGGGGATTCTAATCAACATAAGAAATAAATTAATATTCCATTAAGGCAGAAAAGGTTAAATCTTTGTCGAGGTCCACCATCGGAATCGTTTAAAAGCATTCCAAGTTAATCGGAAGTTTCCTCGTGGATTTATACGGTTTTGAAAGCGCACCTAAGTATGTAAACAAACTTGTCTGGGGTCCCCGACGGAATTTCTTTGGGAGAAAAAAAAATCCGAAAGCAATTTGGGTAGTTTTGCGAACGTCGAAAAAAACGACAGATAAAGGAGTATTAGGGATAAGCCAAAAATTATTTTTTCAACGGAAAAGACGGACGGAGTTATGACCGTCAATCCCGGATAACAAGTAGAACAATTCTGAAAACGAAAAATGTAAATTTTATCATAATTAGTGAATGAGGGTTTTTGTAAGTTAAAAAAAATTAATTGACTTTTTAAAATGACCGGAAAAGTTCGCTGTAGGAAGCCAATAATTTCCGCCCTCGAAGATTCACGGGTTCAAATAAAAAATTGATTAAAAAACTAAAAAGAAAAGAACATGAGAAAAAAGGGACGCCTTTTGTTTCAAAGTAAAAAGAAATCGGAAGTAGCTGTTTCCTTTTGACCCTTGAATAAAAAATATGAACTCATTGTAACACGCCTAATTACAAAACAAACAAAATTAAACACCTAAACAATAGTAAAATAAAAAAAATTTTCATTCTTAAGATCGATGAATTCGAGGTTCCCGCAGACCCAGGGTTTTGAAAAAGGCTTAGCGTCAGAACCACCCTCTTCACCCAAATCGCCAAAAATTCCTCCATTGAAATCTTCTTACATAAATTTTCAAGTGCTCTAGAGCACTTATATCATAACAGAACAATTATTTGTATGACCTTTGAGATTTTTAACTTTCTTAAGGAGGTATGATGGTTTTTAAGTGAGTTGCTTTGCTTTTTCGGTTTTTCCCTTCTATCTCGGAAACCGTCGCTCAAAACGAAAAAACGTCCTAGTAAAAGTTGTAGGTACTGAAATTTACTACATAAAATATCTTATTAGTTTTTTCCGTCAGAGCAATACTTTAGGAGATATGGAAGTATTTAAGTTGGTTGCTTTGCAAATTTTTCGTTGTTAACAACGGTTTTCGGTTTTTCCCTTCTATCTTGGAAACCGTCGCTCAAAACGAAAAAACGTCTTAAGTAAAAGTCGTAGCTACGGAAATTTCCTACAAAAAGACCTCATTGGTTTTTTTGTCAGAGCAATACTTAAGGAGATATGAGGGTTCTTAAGTGAGTTGCTTTGCAAATTTTTGTTGTGAGCAACGGTTTTCGGTTTTTCCCTTCTATCTCGGAAACCGTCGCTCAAAACGAAAAAACGTCTAAGTAAAAGTTGTAGGTACAAAGATTTCCTACAAAATTTCTTTATTCATTATTTGCGTACGAGCAATATTTAAGGAGTTATGAGGTTAAAACTAATAATCCTACAGAGCCTGTCTGAAAACTTAAAACCTTCATATCTCCTAAAATATTGCTCTGACGGAAAAAACCAATTAGATATTTTATGTAGTAAATTTCCGTAGCTACAACTTTTACTTAGGACATTTTTTCGTTTTGAGCGACGGTTTCCAAGATAGAAGGGAAAAACCGAAAACCGTTGCTCACAACGAAATATGTACAACGCAACCAACTTAAAACCCTCATATCCCCTTAAAGAAGTTATTTTTCTACGCACAATTCTAATGACCTTTTTTTTAACACCCCCGCGGATTAAATTTTTTTTCATGAAATTGGTTCAACCAGAGGGAAACACGTCAATTTCCACTTAAATAAAAAAGAAACGTTTGAAGGGAACCCTTAGTAGGAAATTTAATCAACTCTGAAAGCAACTTATTTTGCAGGCGGAAACGTTTAGCGTTCATCGGATTTGTATAAATAAAAAAATTTAGTTCCAGGAATCCATCGGTTTTTTTTCCAGGGGTCGAAAACTGCTAATTATTTATAGGAAAATGTACAAAAATAGTTTATTTTTAAAAGGGGGCAACCTTCAAAAATCTAATGCATTTTTTGTGTCAATTTTTTTGTTTTTTTTTTTTTATCATGAAATTTTTATTTTGTTAAATCCAAAAATAAAAGTTCAAGCTCTAAAAAAACTTTTTTTTGAAAGCTGTTCGTTAAAAAAAATTCTTTAAGGGGTATGAGGTTTTAAGTGGTTGCTTTGTACATATTTTTTTTTCGGTTTTTCCTTCTATCTTGGAAACCGTCGCTCAAACGAAAAAATGTCCTAAGTAAAAGTTGTAGCTACAAAATTTACTACATAAAATATCTTATTAGTTTTTTTCCGTCAGAGCAATATTTAGGAGATATGAAGGTTTAAGTTTTCAGACAGGCTCTGGATTATTAGTTTTAACCTCATAACTCCTTAAATATTGCTCTTACGCAAATAATGAATAAAGAAATTTTTGTAGGAAATCTTGTACCTACAACTTTTACTTAGGACATTTTTTCGTTTTGAGCGACGGTTTCCGAGATAGAAGGGAAAAACCGAAAACCGTTGCTCACACGAAAAATTTGCAAAGCACTCACTTAAGAACCCTCATATCTCCTTAAGTATTGCTCTGACAAAAAAACCAATGAGGTCTTTTTTGAGGAAATTCCGTAGCTACGACTTTTACTTACGACGTTTTTCGTTTTGAGTGACGGTTTCCGAGATAGAAGGGAAAAACCGAAAACCGTTGTTAACGAAAAATTTGCAAAGCAACCAACTTAAATACTTCATACTCTGAAGTATTGCTTAACGGAAAAAACTAATAATATTTTTATGTAGTGAATTTCAGTACCTACAACTTTTACTTAGGATATTTTTTCGTTTGAGCGACGGTTTCCGAGATAGAAGGGAAAAACCGAAAACCGTTGTTAACAACGAAAAATTTGCAAAGCAACTCACTTAAAACCATCATACCTCCTTAAGCTAACTGTTCGACCCCTGATTTCGCGCTAATGTTAATCAATAATCACCAATCAGCTTCTTTTACCGTCAGTTTTAATTTCGAGTAAGGAAAAAAAATAACGTACAAAAGCTAGGTAAAAACTACTTCGACCTTTTAAAACTAGCTCCGGGGCCCCTTTAAGTGCCAAGGCCTGGAATTGTGTAAAGCCTTCAATATATGGAAATTGTTAAGACTTCCTGTAAATCATGTTAAGTACTCAAAATAACGACCAGAGCATTTTGTTCGGCAAGTTTATGTCATGCTCGGGAATTCTAAAGCTTAAATCAAGCACGAGAAAAGCAGATAAGGAGGTTAAAAAATTAATTTAACTTGAATTGTCGTAAGGTAAAGAACTCATCTAGAGCTAGCATAGATTAAAAATTCCAAGAAAATATTAAACTTGAAAACTTGAGATTTGTTCCATAATCTGGGGTAATACACTTAACAAGAGGAAGTTTAAGAAATAGCGAGAAAGTAGAAGGAAAACAATGGCTTCCTTGAATAAAAAGTCTTAACAAAAAAGAGAAAAGAAGCATGCGGCATTTTACTCCATTAATGACGAAATTATAATTTTTGTTTTTCATTAACTGAGTACCCTGCACACATATTAGGAAGGAGCTGAAAAAAATTGTGATTTCGAAGGATGGAGTGTTGGGATGAAAATTAAATCGTGGTGCAATATTTAGAGAAAAAACTAGGTTGATAGGATTTTAATGTCCCCAAGTAAATGGTAGGTTTCAAGAGGTCTAAGATTTCAAGATGACTAAATATAGAGAACGAGTTGGAATAATAAAAAATGGGGATTTCGTATGCAAGAAGTGGAGGGTTGAAAATGCCGAAAACGAGAGGAAGATGGCGGACTCGGAGAAGGGCCCGGAGTCGGCGGAAAAAAGAGCGTGTGCCCGAGAGAAAGAGAGAATGAGAACCGAGTGAGAAAAGGGTATGTAAGTATACACATCCGACTCCTCGAGAGGGAAGAAAGCCCGACCGTCGCTAAGGTTATTCCACCGTCACCCCATAAAAAACAATAAAAGACATCTTTATAAACATTTAATCGCCCATATCCATTCTGATTATCATGGGGCGAACAAAACCGAAAGCCACACGTGCAAAACAGTTTTTAAAATTGTATTAATTACGTGGGCGAATTCAATAATTTAAAGAGACCGATTTTAAACAGAGATTTAAACGGAATAGAGAAGAAACCTGTTGAAAAAAGTTATACAAGTAGTAAATAGAAAAATTAAACTTACGGTTATTAATCAATATGAGACTCATTCAAAATAGACCGAGAAGCGAGTCGAAATGAAAAATTCGGAATCATCCAAGAGCACATCGAAAATAATCATCGTCTGCTCGGCTTTAGGACGATCGCCATCCGCCTGAAGGAAACAAACGAAGACCCGTTCAGAAGTAAAACTAACGACCGATCTCATTCGCCGTCAAGAGAGATGTCAAAATGGAGCGCGAGTACGAGCCTAGAAAACACTTTGAGTAAACAAAACGAATTCGGTTCTAAAAATGAAAATTCAAAAAGATGTAAAAAACGAACTAAACATCGGGTAGGCACTTTTGAAAAGTCGGCATGTGGAAAAATCCGAAACACACAGTCTAAACAAATGACACAGTCCATTATAATTTAAATTAAATAAACATTTCCACTTTAGGACACTTAGCAGACACCATACGGCGTTTTTCCCCAAATTCTTTTTCCTTAATAAAGAAAAATAAAACCTTACGATATTAAACGAACACAATCGAGGAAAACACTTTCTGGAGGATTTGCGGGGGTTTTGAACGCGCGTAGCTACTCATGAGCGAGTGGTCTTGGGGCGATTGCACCTTCCACGAGAGAAGGAAGAAATTCCTTTCGAAAAAGCGCGTACTCGAAGACGGGGAGAACGGCGAGACTCGAGTGCGGTGAGTGAGCTGACCGTCCGCAGGAGCGAGTTCCGATCCGAAGCCGAACCGTTGCCAACTTTACGCCCTCGTATTTCCCTCTAACCCGCCTAATCACTAACCCAATACCGTCCTTTCCTTCGGTTTCCATTTTTCTTTTAAAAAACTTAAAATATACTAGCTATGCATCTTTAAAAATGATGATGGTTTATAGCAGAGGACGGGACGGACAGAATCAAACATTAATAGCCAATAGGATCGATAAACAGAAAATACAGAAGGTCTCTAAGCCTGAGTTTTGAGGTCTTGCGGATTCCTTAGGAGCAAGTTGAAGTTATTCTGAACTTTCTCTAAAAAGGGATATTTTTCTCTACAAAAATATCGCTTTTCTGCGAATTCGAAAAGAAGAATTTCGAATTTCTCACTCTGAGATAAAATCGAGTAATGAGCTGCGCGGTTTTCTGAAAAATTTAGGCGGCATCAGTGGCGTCGCCATAAACCAGGTTCCTTTTTCTTTCTTCTTAAATGAAAGTTATTGTTATACCCTCGAAAGACGTTTTTAAAAAATAGGACCTTTTGGGATCAAAACTACCCCTGGTCCGACGGAGTTGGTTTTTCCAGGAATCCTCATGACCGCTATTTTCATGGATTTTAGGACGTCTTAAGCTCACAAATGATATGAAGATCAAAATCCCGGGTTTTAGGATGTTAGAGAATAGTGAATTTTAAAAACAATACAAAAAATTAAAGATTATCCTAATTTTTTGTGCCAATGATGGTCAACGGGAACCGATAGCATCTAGTCTGATCACCTGAAGAAAGCAAAATCTTAGGTGAACGTAGCAACCGAGCCCAGAGAGAAAAAAAAATATGATGAAAAAACTAAAATGGGAATACATGTTTTCATTTTCATCAATGTTGTGTTCAAGGAAATTAGGAAAAGACCATGATGACAGATCAAAAAATTTACAGGAAAGATTGTTTTGAGATAGAGATACTTTTGAAAAGTTTCACAAAAACCTTAGGAACTAGGATATTTAGCTTTAGTTCTCTGCTGTACTTCTTCAGTTATTTGCTATCTTTGGCACTTTGAATTTCTTGAATAAAAGGCGTGAGTATCACGAGAAAACCTGAGCCGATAGATGTCGGGAGTGAACGGACAAATACAGGGCAACGCCAAATGGATTGGTAGGGGGGTTGAACGGCTTCGTTTGTTTTGGACTTCCCAAATCCTAGTTTCATGATGGAGGCTACCGAGGACCGACTCTAGACTGAAATTCCAATTTGATACCTTCCCCGTTTACAGAAGTTTTAGCTGCCGCGTCCTCAATCAAAATATGTTTTTATTTTTTATTTATCAATTTTGTTTTAACGCATGTCGAGTGGACCCTTTCACGCCATGGAGTCCGCTCAAACGTTCATAAATTTTGGTTTTTATGGCGCTCGGTCGGCCGACTCTCACCGGCCTTCCTAACTTTAAGGATCTGATTTCTTCACTTCAATTCTGTCGAACGGTAATATTTCTTTATTTCGTCCTTTTCGTTAAAACATCGTTGAGCTACTTTTTCCATCTGTGTTCCTTCTAAATGTATTAATGAATACCGAATGTTGGGGTGATTCATCACCTTGGATATGCTCTCGCATTACCATAGATAAGATTTTATCTTCCTTCCACATTCCGCAAATTTTACTGCAGCATTTGTAGCAGGCCTGGAACTGTTATATCAATCTGTTAGGTCTTATTATGTTACCCAAATGAGAGGAGCAAGGGAATTTGATGAACTTCACTGCCGTCTCTTTATTTCAAGTTTGCCTTATTAGTTAAGTCAATAAAAGTTATAGAGGGAGAAGAATGAAAAAACGGATATTCCACGGGTTTCGGCGTAACGCCTCATCAGGTGGACTATTTCCTTATTTTTTCATTCTCCTTCACTTTTACTTGACTTCAATTAGCCGGTATTATGGACGCTGCGGGAAGGTGGACTTGTTAGTTAACTTCGATGGGAGTGATCAGAGCGCTTCTTATGGCGATAAAGGACTGGTCTTGCCTTGCGGACGACGCCAGTCCCCTTCTTTCTAACAATTTTGTTTCTGGGTCAGTCTTCTGTCTAAAAAAGAGAAAGCATAAATAGAGATAATATTAAACCCAGCAGCGATAAAGCCGTTTCTCACTTTTCTCTACTCCCAACCAGGCGGCCTTTTTGAGGCCCATCCCGTTTGCCTCAAGCAGCCTGGGAACCCTTGAAGAAGCCGGTAAATCTCTTAAAATCATTTGAAGCTTTTTGGCGTTCAGTCTCAAGGCTTTTCTCCATGAATTTTCCGTGAACCTCTCCAACCTCTTTGCAAGGATTTGTTGTCCGTATTACTGTGATTTAATGAATTTGTTTTTTAGGACTAAATGACGGAAGAATATAGTAAGCAGATCCTCAAGAGAAGTGTGGCGCAAATCTGCCAGGTGATAGGATGGAATTCGATCCATTCTTCCCCTCTGCAAATTCTGACTGATCTCATGCAGCATTACATCAATGGGATTGCTCGATTGAGCAACAAGTACACCTTGCTATGTAAGTCATACCGATGCATAGAGTAAAATGGCTATTTGATCAATTTATTTTTTAGATGGTCAAACAGAGCCTAATTTAGATCATCTAGCTTTGGCATTTAATGAAATCGGAATATCTATCAGTGAGCTTCAGGAATATGTCAAGTTTATCGACTCGTCATCGGTCGCTGATGTCCCCGTCTATCCTTTGCCGAGGGAATCGCATTTGAACATGCTCAAACCTGGCTGCTGGGAAAATGTCACCCGCCCGGTTCACATTCATGAACATCTTCCGCCAATGCATCCTGAATCTGAAAGTAATTTTAAAATCTTTAAAACATAAGAATATTTAAGTTTAAAAAATATATTGTTGTGAAAAGGGTTTTCCTCTCTTCCAAATAGTTTTGAGTAAACTATTTTTGTCCATGTTTTCAGCCAACAGCACCAATGGCTCAAGTGGAACATTTGTGAGTCCTAACGTTTCTGGTTCTATCGATGATTCCCCTGAAGCAAGTCCCAAACCAGCTGTTTTCAAAAGACCTGGAGATCCCGTTTCGGACATAGTTGCCAAACGTTCAAGGTATGTTAGAGGCCATATTAAAAAACATTATTTAGGAACTGCTTTTGAAGAAGGTAGTTTTATTTTTTGCGTTTTTTAGCACTGAAAAATATTGTATGTGACTGGTGATTTTGTCACCATTTTTTCCCCGATTTGTGCGCTTATGCGCTCTTCGAGTTTTCTGCTGTCATTTATAAAGTAAACAAAGTCCTCATCATTTGATGTCTCACAACTACTTAGATTAAAATTAATTTTTAAGCTTAACATTTTTAAGAGTGAAGAAATTAAAGTAATTTTTTTTCTAGACCCATGATGGATGATGAGATTAGGCCTCTTCGAGAGATCAGTAGTGTTATGATGACCACGTCTGGTTTTCTTTCGCCAGCTCGGGAGGGTAAACTGCCTGAGGCTAGAACGATTCCCATTCCGATGGAGCTGGAGAGTGAAAATGATAAAAAGCCTGACATACAATCTCTTGCACTTCCACCTAAAGACCAATCTCAACCTGAGGTCAAACCAGAAAAGAAAAAAGTCAAAATCGGAGGCTAAAAAGACCGATAAAGAGAACAAAACGAAAGATGATTCGTTTTCACCTTCAAAAGACGACGAGCCGAAAGTCAAAAAGTTGGCTACCAGCGGGAAAGAATCGTCAAAGTTAAAAGCTTTGAAAACGGGTGCCGTTAAAGTGCTTGCTGGTTCAAGCAAAAGCGAAAAGAAGAAAAATAAACTGTTAGCATCAAACTTGCCAACGATGAAAATAAACAAATCTAAAAGCCCGAAAGCTGAAAAACGACCATTCCCTCCAACTTACGATTCCGAGATATTTGAAGAGAAGCTAACCTCTGAGCCAGATAAACAAAAGTTGAACATATTCAAAAAAATATCCAAAGTTAAGGAAGAGCATGACGACAAGATGGATTTGGATAGTATTCATGATGCTAAAAGAATTTCTATGGATGCTACGATTGAAGCAGTTATTCAGAAAGGTAGAACAAGCTCCGAGTCTCTGAGAGACAACAGTTCTAACAACGAAGACAGTTATCAATCGTTGTACCCATTTGCTCATGCTGGCTCTGAATCGCCGATACCTTCGATGACTTCAGGAATACCTAAAACCCCCGATATACCAAAAATATCCGAGCCAAAGAAGAAGAAAAAAGATAAGCATAAAGATAAAGAGAAGAACGACAAGGAAAAATATTCTAGTAGTCCTAAGTCTTCTAAATATTATGATGATATCTCAAACCAAAAACTCCTGATGTTGATGTGAATGCCGATGACTCCCTTCCTTCATCTTTCCCTTTTTACAATTATCCTCCAGGCCCTGGTTTGTTACCCTTTTCACATCCTTTGATACCGAATAATCCTCTTGTTGGAGGTCTTTATCCCAAAATTCCTCCTACACCTCCTTTTGTGAATACCCTCTCAAAACAGGATTTACCATCTTTGCCTCCATCGCTCACAATCACTCCTATTAACCCTTATCCTTCACCCTCGATATCCACTTCAACGCCCGCTTCCATCACAATCACTCCGTCAAGGTTGATGTCTTCCCCGTCAATGACCAACACTCCGGCGTCATCGGCCTCATCCGATGCCAACAAAAGCGCTCTCGATTCGAGTATTGCCTCGAATAGCTCATCTAAAATATTTTCTTCCGCCTCAGCCTCCCCTTCACCAAACAAGATGGTAATTTTGTCTAGTTTCTTAGAAGTAGGCGCTTTTTTGTGATTTCACCTCATCATTGATTATGTGGTTAGAGTCTAACCAGGAAGAGTTGACTGATGTTGCTGTATATTCACCACGCAGAGCTAGAAAGAGTTCATGTTAATCAGCAGCCAACATCTCAAACTTTCCACTCTCCCTGGCTAAACCCACCATATTTTATGAGTTGTGTAAAAAATTCTCCCTCTGGACACTGGGATCTTCTTCAAAGCGTTTTTCCATCTTTATTTAATCTTTGTACATAGTTTATTTAATTTTTGTACATAACCATTTTTGCATGGTATATTTTATCTCAGCTTTTAAGTGGAAGTTTAATTTGTTAAATTTTACTTATTTTTTGTGCACTTAACATCAAGCCTGCCTAAGATAATCATAGCCAAAAGAATGTACATGAACCTCGAGTCATGGAAACGATCAACTAACATTCAATTATTATTTCAAGTCGATAGATTCTCAAGAAGTTGGGGTCCTCCCTTCATTTTTTTTATTTCGCTATAGTTTGTAAAATATTTTATTTTGTTTTTCAGAAAAAAGAGAAAAATCGTCTGGGTGACTCGGAGAAGGAAAAGAAACAAAAAAATAAAATTAAGAAAAAGAAAAATAAGAAGGAGAAGATAAAATCAAAAGATAAGCGAAAGGAAAAAATTGAAACTCGAGAAGAAAGAAAAGAATAAAGAAAAATCCAAACTTAAAAAGAGAAAAAAGAAAAGAAGAAAGACAAAAAGGACAAGAAGGAAAAGAAGAAAGATAAACAGGTAACAAATGTCTTTTTACTTAAATTATGCATGCAAAAATTCTTTACGGTCAAAATTTGGGAGTAAGGCAAAAAAATCCCTCTACACAATCTGGGAATTGCAGCCCTCATCTATAAGGCATTACTCACCCCTCAATTGTGGGGAGTTAAGCACCAACTCCCGATTTGTTAAAATAAGAAAGGATATTACCGGAAGAATTTAAAAAATTTACTTTTTATAATATAAACTTTTCGTATTGTAAACAATTTTTCGAAGTTTTCTATAATCAAAATCATTATTCAGACACACCGCCACCACATTAGAACAGTTGTATGTTTTCTATACTATATTTCAGTTTAATTTAAGTTACATGAGGAGCGTAACGTGAGCCAAAAGTCAGGGGTACCGCGATAAAAATCCCCCCTTGTATTAGTGGTTGTTGTGATGTGTGGTTCTGCAAAGTTTTTTCTTAAGTATTACATTTTAATTGTTTTTCGGTCGCAAAATTCAAACGTACGATTACAGTCTTAGACGACACCAATAAAACCGCGTTGGCTTGGAATGCCCGCTTTTAAAAATGTATTTTCAGGTTTAATCGACAGTTCAAACTTCTCACAACAATTTGAGCGCTAAGAAATCCTCTACATTTATTAAAAATTAAAAATTCTTTAAAAAGTACATAAAAGGAAACGAAAACAACTGAGAACCTCAGGAACTGTTTTACTCTAAACCTTTCCCATCACTGTTCCCTCATTGGCCGGAACCGCAACTTGCTTGCGGTGACCATTCTGGTCCATATAAACTTACAAAATACTAACACAAAAACTCATAACAACGCCAAGTCCTGAAACTTGAGGTGTGGTACCAACGGTAGACAATGGTTTTAAGCGATCAGACGGCTAATATCGCGTTATTCGCTGGAAATTCAAACATGGATTTGTTTACTTTCTTATTTTATGAGAATTTTTAAAAAAATTAAATTTTTTTCTCAGAATAAATATGATTATATTTCCTAGTATAATTTTGCTATAAAAATTTGTTTGTTTTTTCTGGTATAGTGCCGCTACCCTTGACGCTACGACGTATACAATCGGTTTACGATCCGAAAAGTTATTTAAAATGTGCATTTTTCGAATCCTTTTAATTTTATTTAAAATTATTCCCAACAAATCGGGAGTTCTAACCTAATTTCCTACAAGACTTGGCTCACTGATCAATTGAGGCTAATTGTTATTTTTATTATTAATATTTAAATTTTTGTTTGCATTACAGCATAAAGATGAAAAGGTTGACGCTGTTGGACTAGTTCCTAAAATAACTGTCAAATTAAATCATCCTGGATCTTCTCAGACCCTCCGCCGGAATCTACTCATAGAAAAATGTAAGAGCTGGGTTTTATTTTATTATTTTAAGGAGGTATGATGGTTTTTGTGAGTTGCTTTGCAAATTTTTCGTTGTTAACAACGGTTTTCGGTTTTTCCCTTCTATCTCGGAAACCGTCGCTCAAAACGAAAAAATGTCCTAAGTAAAGGTTGTAGGTATTAAAATTTACTACATAAAATATCTTATTAGTTTTTTCCTTCAGAGCAATACTTTAGGAGATATGGAAGTATATAAGTTGGTTGCTTTGCAAATTTTTCGTTGTTAACAACGGTTTTCGGTTTTTCCCTTCTATCTCGGAAACCGTCGCTCAAAGCGAAAAAACGTCCTAAGTAAAAGTCGTAGCTACGGAAATTTCCTACAAAAAAGACCTCATTGGTTTTTTTGTTAGAGCAATACTTAAGGAGATATGAGGGTTCTTAAGTGAGTTGCTTTGCAAATTTTTCGTTGTGAGCAATGGTTTTCGGTTTTTCCCTTTTATCTCGGAAACTGTCGCTCAAAACGAAAAAATGTCCTAAGTAAAAGTTGTAGGCACAAAGATTTCCTACAAAAATGTTTTTATTCATTTTTGCGTAAGAGCAATATTTAAGGAGTTTTGAGGTTAAAACTTATAATCCTACAGAGCCTGTCTGAAAACTTAAAACCATCATATCTCCTAAAATATTGCTCTGACGGAAAAAACTAATAAGTCATTTTATGTAGTAAATTTCCGTAGCTACAACTTTTACTTAAGACAATTTTTCGTTTTGAGCGACGGTTTCCATGATAGAAGGGAAAAAGCCGAAAACCGTTGCTCACAACGAAATATGTACAAAGCAACCAACTTAAAACCCTCATATCCCCTTAAACTTTTTCGGTTAATATCATTTTTTTAAATCTTTCTTTTTAAAGTTTTCTAAAACATCTTTTTAATTAATTATTTTAATCAAGTAAAATGGAACTGCTGTTAATTGGTTTATCAGAAAAACCTCAATTTTTTTTTAAATCCTCTCAGTGAAGCCAGGGCTGGTTTCTCAAAATCTCAACTCATCTAAACTGGCTGCACAACGTTTATCATTTCTTTGTTTCAGAGTAATCAAACCTGTAGTCAAGAAGGATGAACCTGATCTTTCGCCAGAACGTTCACTTTTACGCCTTAAAACGACCAAACTGTCAAGTAAATATATCTTAAAAGTATTAATTTAATCATACAAAATATGTGCAATACATGATGATATATAAGAGCTGTTCACAACCTGAAGTTTCATGCTGAGAAATTTATCTGAAATTGCACTTCTATTTATGATTTACAAAAATTGCATCCCCCCTTTTTCTTTCATTCATTATTTTATATTAATTTCAGAGCATTCTGGAAGCTACGCAGAAGATGATTTAAAAATGGTTGCCTCTAGTCAAGTAAATCCTCTACCTCCAGCGTCATACATGGCAGATGTTAAACCGGTAACTATTTTGTACTTAGAATGTGGAGAATAGAGAGTTAATTCAATGAAATTTTTAGGATAACGAAGCAAATAAAGTTTGGATCTGTCCTGCCTGTTGTGGTCCTGACGATGGAAGTCCAATGATAGCATGTGATTCATGTGACATGTGGTACCACTGGTGAGCGCTTTTCTTATATGAAAATAGTAATATCTAGACTATTGAAATGTTAACACTTATTTTTATGTTTTCAGGACTTGCGTCGGTATTCAAGTGGCCCCAGAAAGTGACTGGTATTGCCAGAAGTGCTTGATAAAACATGAAGAACTTATGGAAAAGAAAAAGAAGCATAAAAAAAAGAAATTTTAACTAACGTTTCCATCTCTTTGGAATATTAAATTAATTTTTCGACCGGGAAAAAGGGTGTAATTTTCAATAAGTTATTCTTTTTAATTTAATTTAATTATTTGTTAGTTTGATATGAAGGCAATTTTTTTAAATCATTCAAATTTTTCAAAAATTCTCTTAATAATTGGAGTGGACAAAAAATGTTCCAACTTAAAGTTTCATACCCTTTTTCCAGTCATTCTAAATGTTGATATATCAATTATGTAAATAATGTTGTCGTTCCCTGAAATTTCAGGGAATGTAGTTTATTTAATTTTAACCCTTCCATAATTAAATTCAGATATATTTTTTAATTAAATTTCACAAACTATCATGGTTCAAAAATTTATCAATTTTTTTGTGGGTTGTTTAACACCCTACATTTTACATTCTATATTTGATCAATTTTTAAGTTCTATATAAATTTACCTCTTTTTTAATCATTTTTTTTATTTATTTATTTAGTTAAGACATCATCGATCACTTGTATCTGTATATTTTGTGTAAAAATGAGAGCATATGATTTGTTTGTTAATTTTTCTTTGATTGTTAATTAGGTATTAGCTTGTTAAGAGAATAAAAAGGGATTGTAAATAGTCTTATCTGAAAAAAATGAATTTCTTTTGACCGTGAAATTTTATTGAAGTTTTGTTTTTAATAAAGAGATTGAATAATTTATGTTAATGAAAAATATTTTTAATTGGTACCCCCTGTTGAGTGATGACTGATCAGTCACTTAGTGTAATTCTGTCATTTCAATTGTGGAGAAGGACTGGGCGCTAGCTTAACCATGTTAGCTACATCAAGCGACTCGTCTGTAGTTCAATTTAAATCTAATGAATTTTGATTTCACTAAGTGGCTGCGACATATCGCACCCGTCGTGCAAAACTGTAACATCTCAAAAATCTCATCCTTCAGGAAATCACGTTTAAAGTTTTGAAAATTTTCTCTTGCACATTATTTGATCATAGTTTTTGAACGCGCTTATTGGCAATATTTTACTTAACTATTCCTTATTAAGTTAATTTTATGACTTTAACGCGATTTCAAGTTATGTTACGTATTTAACTCAAAATTGCCAATTTTTGAGATGTTTTGCACACGGGTGCGATATATGTATATACTTGTGGGAACCATAACATATGATCAAAATTATCATTAGTGTCAAATACATCATACACAACACATTTTATTCTTTCATTCTAAATAAGTGGTGATGAACCCACATACTTAATTCCTTTAGAAAAATCCTATCTAACTTTTCCCCGTGGATCAATATTTCTCCTGGAAACGACTAATTCGTTAAAACGGAGTCTATTATGTTTTTTATAATTAATAATTTATGTTAATGAATAATATTTTTAATTGGTACCCCTTGTTGAGTGATTACTCATCACAGCCACTTAGTGTAATTCTGTCATTTCATGTAATGACAAAGGGGTCATTCACTTGGCTAAAATAAGTATAAAATTCTTAAAATCAATGATATTGTGGGGAAGGACTGGACGCTAGCATTAAGCGGACTCTACTGAAGTTCAATTTAAATCTAATGAATTTTGATTTCACTAAGTGGCCGCCACATAATATACCTTTAGAAAAATCCGATCTAAATTTTTCCCGTGGATCTATATTTCTTCTGGAAACGACTAATTCGTTAAAACGGAGTCTGTTAAAATAGTTTCATATGAAGCCACTTGGGTCCGTATTGTTGCGTTAATCTATGGTTTTAGGTTTACCAGTTGAACACCTCCTACATGAGGTTAAGAACGTGTTATGTTTTTGTTAAAACTTTTTGGTCTCTAAAATGAATCAAAACTCTTCAAAAAGGCGAAAAAAGGATTCCACTAAATGGTTGAGGTATATCAATATTATTGAACGGAAAAAGAAGATCAAAGAATTGGTCATACGAATGATCATCTCGAAAAAACCGGAATTTAGGCTCAAGAAGTTTCGGAACGAGTGGATTAAATCAAACATCAAATACGGCAAGGCACTCTATAAAAAAATTACAAGCCCTCTCTCGTTCAGGATATGTCCTAAGGATATTTCTGACTGGCTTGCTTTCATGGAAAAAGAATCTGAACGTTTTTTGATAAGAGAGACTCTTCAAATTCAAAAATTTTGTTTGATGAAGCATTGTTTTTGACGTCAATTCTTAAAATACAAGAGTGTGTTACGACGACGATGGACTTCGAAGGAGCGTTTGAAGCGATGGACGATGTAGAGAAAGTTGCCCGTACAACATTAACCGAGGTGGCCCTAAAAAAAGTTCCGTGTGCCTTCGAGGTGATACATTCTTTCCAGACTTGCTGCGTGCGAAACACCTCCTTCGTTCTTTCACCGACGGAGCTTATAAAGTTCAACGAAAACGCTTACATTCTGAGACACAGGGCGACCGAAATTTTCAAGCTTTTGCTTAAAATAGTCAAATGTCCAGAGGATCTTTACCCCCAATTTTTCCAACAGAGCGTCGACAAGTTTAATGCTAAGTACCAACACAAACTGCCAGAAGGGGAACTCATATTTCTTATGGAAGAAAGCTCCGAAGAAGAAGAATGATTTTTTTTTTCTCTTTGTCATTATAAATATGTGTCATTAAAATAAAAATTTTGAATACATAAATCAAGCCTCCCCTCTTTTTTGAGGGTTATCTTTAAAACCCTACCACCATTTCTAAAGTGAGGGCTTTGGTTTCAAACCAGCTATCTCCAATTTTTTTCAAACTCGAGGTTTTAATCGACTCTGATTCATCAATAGCTCTTCTTTTGATACAACTATTCGTTTAGTGTCAAAACCCGCTCTAAATGCACTTTTTTAAGGGTAAAAACTCGATTTATTTTCAAAAACGGCTATCTCCATGGCTCCTTAGTTCTAAACCCAGCTACATCCGTAATCAGCCAATGAGAACGCTTTATTCTCGATGATAAAGAGTGATAACTGATAAGTTTTTGGTTATGTTTATCAAACCAAGAAATTTAATAATGTTAATAATATTTTTTTTTAACCATTTCTATTCAATTTACTCCCAGGCAAATAAAATTAGAGTATTGTAAGTTTCAAATACAGCTAAATCCAGTCCTCTTAGTAAAAAACCCAGTTAAATCCCCTTTTGGTTTCAAAACCAGCTTTCTCCAGTTTTTGATTGTAAATAAAAAATTAACATCTTTAAGTTTCAATGATTTGCTTTCGGAATTAAAATAATTATTTTTTATCTATAGAATAAAAAAATTGAATAAATTAATTTACTCTATGTATTCTAAACAGTTTTTGTCGATTTCCCAACAATTTGAAAAAGTGGAGACAGCTGCTTTTGAAACCCCTCAAGGTAAAAACCTCGTTTCATTTTTTAGATCAGGAAAAACGTACAAAAGGTCCAATTTGCAACGAACGGCCGGACGGCGACAAACTCAAGATCGATATACAGGGTGTCCGGAAACACATGGCAAGCGTCTGGAGAGCGTTAAAAAGTGGTTTTACGAAAAAAGTTAAATGTAAACCCCCCTTAATTTAAATCAAAGAATTTGATGGTGTAGTTTAAAATCCGCCTGGATATACAGGGTGTCCCAGACACAACCTAACTTCGTTATTTCAATGAGAACCCCTATTTTTTATTTCAGATTCGTAATCTACGCAAAATTTCAAGTAGATTTGAGTACTCATATGACGATTTTGGACAACTTTTAAAAAATGTCAAATTTAGCGTTTTTTGCGCTAAAATCCGTTAAATTGACCTAGGAGACTCGTTTTTTTTTTTAATTCCACTTATTTTTTCCCGAAGAATCCAACTGTCTCAAATTTGAGCATCTTCGCATTCTGCATGACGAGATTTCGTCGCTAATGGCCTTTTTTCAAGTTAGAACCCAAATTTTTAGTTCAGAAATGAAAATTAGCACTTGTTGAAAGGAATTTTTCTTTCGGACCACAAATTTTGAAAGAGCTACAGCGTCTTTTGTGTTTATGCATCAAAAATTAAAATTCCGTCAACAAATCGCTAATTTCCATTTTTGAAGTATGGAATTTGGAGTTCAACTTGAAAAAAGGCCATTAGCGACGAAATCTCGTGATGCAGAATGCGAAGATGCTCAAATTTGAGACAGTTGGATTCTTCGGGAAAAAATAAGTGGAATTAAAAAAAAACGAGTCTCCTAGGTCAATTTTAACGGATTTTAGCGCAAAAAACGCTAAATTTTGACATTTTTTAAAAGTTGTCCAAAATCGTCATATGAGTACTCAAATCTACTTGAAATTTTGCGTAGATTACGAATCTGAAATAAAAAATAGGGGTTCTCATTTGAAATAACGAAGTTAGGTTGTGTCTGGGACACCCTGTATATCCAGGCGGATTTTAAACTACACCATCAAATTCTTTGATTTAAATTAAGGGGGGTTTACATTTAACTTTTTTTCGTAAAACCACTTTTTAACGCTCTCCCAGACGCTTGCCATGTGTTTCCGGACATCCTGTAGACCATTGGTAAAATTGACCCTACGCAGGGAGACCCTTTTTCTCAAAACCACCTTTACAATAGAAAGCAAGGAGCATGTAACTTCCATTCTCGTTGGTAGAAAGTCGTTGATGCAGGATTTTAAAAAAGCCCGGGCTAATCACGCCCTCTGACGGAACTATATAGTAGTGGTTTATAAAAAAATATTTCCAATTTTTAAAATTGACTTTAATGATTAGTTGATTTATTAAGTTTGTTTTTGAAAAAACGTTCGAATTTTTCAAGTTTAATTCTATTTCTCGATACTGAAAAAATCTTCTCATCTGGAGTTTTTAACATTCTATCATTGTTTAATAGAATTTTACGTTGTTTAAATTATAAATAGAAAATTAGGCGGAATTTCGGAAGTTTTGAGAGGGAATTCATTTTATTCAACAAGTGGTTTCGGGCCGGGTGTTTAGGGGTTAAAAACGCCCGTTGACGTTTCTAACGGAAATATCGATTTATTCTCCGGGAGTGGTTCGAACGCCTCGTTCCGTTCGTTGTTAGTTTAGTTTTCGGCTCGGGAGTCGGTGCTCGGGTTTCCTTTTATTTTGATGAAGCCTGAACAACAAGTGATTCCTTCCGCGCGTGTCTTTTACTTTACGCCCTCCCTTTTTTAAATTTCAAACAAGTTTTTCTTTTTTCATCCCGGTGTTTCTAAAGACTCATCCCTCATGGGTTGTGCGATGAGCTCTTCGGGCGAAAAGGAGGCCGTCGAAAGGTCCAAGAAGATCGACAAAGATCTGAGGGCGGACGGAGAAAGGGCCGCAAGAGAAGTTAAACTTCTACTTCTCGGTAAAATTTATTTATTTTATTTAAATTACTTTTGTTTTAGTTTATTTAAGTGACGCCTCATCCCTCATCACTTTTTCCCTTTTAACGCCTTCTCATTTTTTCCATGTTTCCTTAATTAATTGACTCTTAAACATCTTTCAAGTGATCTCCCGTCTTTCCCGGTCATCCCACATCCTAAATCTTTTTCTTCTTATTAATTATTCCGTTTTATTTCCCACACCTTATTTCCCACCGCATCTACTTTTTGCACTTTTACATTAAGTATTCTTCTTCTGTTCAATTTTAAAATTCTTTTCAAGTTTATTGCCGCGGATATGTTCTATTGTAGTACAAGTTTCATTTTTTTTCTTTTTTTCTTTTTTTTTTTTTAAATCGAAATCTAACCATTAACTAGACAAGAAAGGATTAGAATCTTGCTGGGTTCGAATTTATTTTTTGAAAGATAAGAGCATTTATTTGTAAAAAAAAGCTTTTTTACAGTAATTTATGTTGTTCTTTATCTCGCGTTGTACATTATTTCAAGTTACAAGGATATGGGCCTAGACGGTGGCTTTTTTGATATTGCCATGCCGTTAGAACTGCGGACTTTATCCTAAAAAAAAAAAACCAGTAATATCGATATTGTTGGATAAAAAAGGTTTTTTTCTGGCTGAAATACTTAAAATATTCGTAATTCAAGCAATGGGGGGGGGGGGGTCTAATCTTGAACTGAATCACTTTCTGTTTAAATTTACAGTGATTATAAAATTTCCTATTTCTAAGATAAACATTCTTGTTTTATCAATCCTAATTCGTTAAATAATAAATTGATTTTCAGTATTAGTAATTTTCAAATAAAGTTGATGAGATTAGCATTCGAAGGATGGGTTTGATTAATTTACTAGTTGAAGCTAACTTTGATTAACAATTTGTTTATTGAAGCGTAAATGAATGGCTCTCAAGATTAAGTTTAAGCTTCTTAGAACTAGTTAATAGGATATCAATTATTGACACTTGTTGGTTCATAAAGGTTAAAATATTCATGATAATCTATCAATATTTTGTAATCTATTAATATTCAAACAAAACATCCAGCCTTGAGGTGTCAAATACCTGCTTAGTGTGCAGTTTGGTTGGGTGACTAGTCAAAACTTAATGCATACCCCTGCTCTGCTGAGATGTAGCTTAAAGATATTAAGTTTCTTACGACTAAATTGTGTATCATGCAATAAGAAATTTGTTTGATTTGATTGTTTAGGGCCTGGAGAATCTGGGAAGAGTACGATTGTGAAGCAGATGAAAGTAATCCATGAGACGGGTTATTCAAAAGAAGAATGCGAGCGATATCGTCCGGTAGTCTACAGCAACACGATTCAAAGCTTGATGGCCATCATAAGGGCGATGGGTCAGCTTAGAATCGACTTCGCCGATTGCACTAAAGCAGTAAGCGACCCAAAACCATTTTCAAATCAACTAACGTTTCGCTCTTTTTAGGATTATGCCATTCAGTTTTTCACGTTGGCTAGTGCCGCTGAAGAAGGAGAGCTCACGCCGGAGCTTGTTCAACTTATGAAAAGGCTCTGGCAGGACCCGGGGTCAAGTTATGCTTTTCAAGATCTCGAGAGTACCAGCTGAACGATTCCGCTGCTTACTATTTGAACTCGCTCGACCGAATCTCACAACCTAACTACATACCTACCCAACAAGATGTTCTCAGGACTAGGGTTAAAACGACTGGCATTATAGAAACTCATTTCACTTTCAAAGGACTTCATTTTAAGTAAGCATTAAATTGAGGCGCTCCGAATACGAAGGGCGAACTCAACATCGGACAAATTTTTTTTTTTCATTTTCGGATTCTAGACCTTTTGAAGAATACACCCATGTAATTTTTATATTGAGTTTCCCCTTTTTTCCCCCTTTAAAATACGTAAAAACCGATATGCGGCAAAGCTCTACTCTCAACCTTTTTTATTTAATTTTTTTTTCTTTTCGATATTTGGTGATTTTTAAAAAACCCTTTTCTCTATGATTCTATGATGATTCTAAAATCTCGCCACGAAAATTCCAGAGAGTGACTTTTCTGTCGAGTTCGCCCTTAACAGAAAACTTTAAAATGCGAATATCTCGAAACTGCGTTTTGTCGAGTTCGCCCTTCGTATTCGGAGCGCCTCAATTCCATTCTTTAGTTTACCAGTTTTCGTTTTCATTGCTTTTCGGACAAAATTCACTCTCCTGTAAAGTCGTCTTTTCCTACATGGAACGTTTTTCCATCGAGCTATGGGGACAAAATGTTCAAATTCTCATTTATTTTTTCAGAATGTTTGATGTCGGCGGTCAAAGATCTGAAAGAAAAAAGTGGATCCATTGCTTCGAAGGTGTGACTGCGATCATTTTTTGCGTTGCTTTGTCTGGTAAGTTCTTCCTTACAAACAGAGCCTCTCTTATAGCTTAGAGAAGGGTTCTACTTTTTATTCATCCCGTATTCTCATTCTTTCTTTTTTCTTGATGTTTACAGCATGGGCCTTTCATCCCAACTGTTTTAAGTTTCCTGAAGAAAGTCCTTACTTCTTGCATTCCTTGCTAACGTAGATTTTATTTTCAGGATACGATTTAGTTCTTGCTGAAGATGAAGAAATGAACAGAATGGTTGAAGCGATAAAGCTTTTTGATTCGATCTGCAACAGCAAATGGTTTGTTGAAACGTCCATTATTTTATTCCTCAACAAAAAGGACTTGTTTGAAGAGAAAATAACGAAAAGTCCATTAACGATTGCTTCCCTGACTACACAGGTTTGTAATTTTTGTTCTAACTTCCCCTTAAAATGACCATTTGTAGGATCTAACACATACGAAGAGGCTGCCGCGATGATACAAATGAAATTCGAGAACTTAAATAGGAGGAAAAATCAAAAAGAAATCTACACCCATTTTACCTGCGCGACTGACACGAATAACATCCAGTTCGTTTTTGATGCAGTCACTGATGTTATTATCAAAAATAACTTGAAAGATTGCGGCCTTTTCTAAGGACTGATATTAAAACCGAGCGAATCCATTGAGATACCTCGAGCTCAACTTTTGTCCATCTTCAAATTGTGATAAATAATATTTTGTACATAATATTTTTAATAATATATGCCAATTTAACTTCTCAACAACAAAAATTGTGTGCCTATAAAATAAGCTCATTCATGACAATAATTTTTTTTTTACCGAACTAATTTTTTTTTAAATTTAAGTTTATTTTTAATGTGTTCTTCTAATTTATTTGTGTAATTTATT
Source organism: Orius insidiosus (assembly GCA_014119065.1). Lineage (NCBI taxonomy): Eukaryota > Metazoa > Arthropoda > Insecta > Hemiptera > Anthocoridae > Orius > Orius insidiosus. Next base: position 73,869 of record JACGAQ010001003.1, read on the forward strand.
CTTGAGAGATTTAATCTGGCTTTTTTCTGCCACATTAGATCTCACGTGAACAATTTGAATTATATTTTGCTGCCATTTTTTTTTTCGCTCTTAAATGAACTGAATCTCATAATTTTAATTTTTGCCATCCCCAATTAGACAAAGCTGTCAAAGAGCTATTTTTATATAAATTTTTTTTATTAATAAAAATAAAATATTTTTCTAATAGTTCGATACCAGGGGCGAGAATTATTAAATTTTGCAATTTTTAGTTAAATGTTAAATCTCCATTTTTAGTTAAATATGTATCTAATATCTAGGTACAAGGAAAGCTTTTTATTTTTAAACAGTACTAGATAAACAAAATCTCAAATTGTGTTTTATTTTGTCAGTTTAAATAAAATATTTAAAAAATGATTTGTTTCCATCTGATAAAAAAAAATTGTACTTAGCTGCCTGTAATTGAAGGATCGAAGTATAAATAAAATGATACAAAATAAAAAAACCGTATTACCTTTTTTTAGTAGGAAATAATTAATAATGCCTGGGACTGGGTGGGAAAAAAAAAGTACTAGTCTGGAGCTGGCCCCAACGGGAACTTCCTTAAAGAGAAGTATCTATATAGGAGGGGGAAGTATATGGGAGGAGAAGTATAACGGAGTGGGAAGTATGTGGGAGGGGAAGTAAAACGGAGTAGGAAGTATATTATGGGAGGGGAAGTATAACGGAGGGGAAAGTATAAGGAAGGGGAAAGTATAACAGAGGGTGAAGTATAATGGAGGGGGAAGTATAAGGGAACGAAAGTATAAAGGAAGGGATGTAGTAGGGAGGGAAAGTATAAAGGAGAATTTTCCAAGTTAGTTTTTTCAAAAAATTTTTCGGGCTTTTTTTTCTTTTTTTTTTTTCGAAAAATTTTCTAAGTTCTTTTTTTGAAAAATGTTCAAAATTTTTTATTCGAAAAATTTTCCGGGTTTTTTTTTTCTTTTTTTTGAAAAAATTTTAAGTTTTTTTTTCGAAAAATTTTCTAAGTCTCAAGGTAGAAATAATGGGCTCTTTGGCCTAGGGATGTGCCTCTCGTAAAGGGTAGAAGTACGAAATTTCTCCCTACTAATAAAATAGTAATTAAAAAGTGGCAATTTTTTTGCACCAAAAATTCTTAAAAAATATAAGGAGTAATTGGTGAAAATTTGGTGAAAATCGGATTAACGGTTCGGCCGCAGCGAATTTTTTAAAATTTCAAACAGACATATCTCCGCCATTTTTCGAAATTCAAAAATCCCCCTCGTTACATTCTTCTTCACGGCTAAAGAAATTTTGGTGAAAATCGGATGAAAATTGTGGCCGTAAAGTGTTCCGGAAAAAAATGCTACGGACGGCCGGCACCACAGACAAAGTTGAGATCGGTAAAGATCAATATTCGATTTGACCCTCCGGGGTCTGGAAGACCCTTCCCCAAAACCCGACGTCGAGGGTATCGCAATAACTTCTTTAAGGAAGTTAATGTCAAAAGGTTCCTTGATAAATCAACAACTTATGAGTGTAGAAAAACTGGAAAAAACTGGGGTCATAATAATTTCTCTTGGAATAATTTTCTCATTTGACTTGACCAGGGATTCCAGAACTTTTTAGCAAGCAGACCCCATTTTCCTTATTCGAATTTAGATGTTGGGCTCATTTTTAAGGGGAAAACTCCTAAAAGTTGTGCAATAATTGGGATTGTGCATTAAAAAAAAAAACAGGAAAACTTCCGAAAATCGGGGTTTCTCAGTGAAAAAACCGAGGAAAATCCTACAAATCATGTATCGGAACTGAGGGAAACTTCTAAACATCCTGTCTGTTGTCTAAAAAGTTAGGAAAACTTCTGTAAAAAAGAGGTTTCTCTGAGGGAAACTCCCTGAAACCCTATAAAACTGGTGGCTTCTTGTGAAAGCATCTACTCCTTTAAAAATACTCAAATTTTGGAAAATATCTCGTTTTTGAAGTCCGAAAATCTCAAGCTTTTCCATAGATCTTTGGTGCCCAGTGGTCTAGACCAACAACTCCGTTTATTTTAAATTTTACTGGTTAGGATATGAAAGGCTCCATTAAAAAAACCAAACAACTACGTTTTAATGTAAAATGTACAAGGTCTTATCATTAAGAGACAATCAACTTTCATCTCATAAAAAAAGTAATAAAAATTTGTAAATTGTAGGATCACTGTGGGGCCTTAAGAGCATTTTTTGAATAATGTTAACTGAGTATTCCTAGATACTAGCGACTTTCAATTTCCTTTTGGAACAAATATTCAGACATTAATTCAGCTTCGAGAAGATCTCTTCTCCTTTTCCAAGGCCTATAAATGCCGCCGTAGACGTAGCTAAAAGTTAGGAATCCTCCAATAACCAATAAAGTCGTCCCTAACGTCGACCGTCGTAGATTCTGGACCTTCTTCAGATATTTGTCCATAATCTTTTTCTGAAAATAATAACATAAAAAATGACAAAAGCTATGGGGTCCCAAAGACCTGAGAATCTATGTCCTGGTTCCAAAAGCCAATAAAAACTGACAGCAAATTTTCGAGCTCATATTTTCAATTTATGTAGAATTTTCACCAAATTTACCTTTCATAATTATATTAGAGCTTTCTAAGCCCTTGTTCTTCATTTTACTATTTTAAGTGGCGATTTGGTGCTTCTGTGCGGACACAGGCTTTAGTATGGTCGGTAAAAAAAAAAAAATAATAAAGGATTTTTTTAGCTATTTGTCAAAGGAATGCCACTTCAAACAGATTTTGAGCGTTTTTATAGGCTTTTATCAACTACACTCTTTAGCTAGATTTTAAGGCGTTTTCCTATGTTTGTAAACCAAAATTCGATTTTTTTAAAATTCTGTGGTCGATTTTAAAGGGCATCAAATATTTGAACTCAGAAAATTACATTT